>JAMKCH010037186.1:0-33019 GCA_023653785.1 Ophioderma brevispina | reverse complement strand
TCGTGTTTGAGTGCTTCCATTTGGATTATAGAACTCGTCTGTGCCGGCGCAATGGACGGCGGTGCGCGACACGTCTTCATATCAGTGATTTTCAGTTGTGATTACCAGGCATGCTTACCATTACCTTACACAATATAGCCAACGCACACACTATGATATGGAAAATAACGGCCCGATCGGTCGATGCTCATTACTGGGAAACCCGATCGAACTAATCCACATGAAAAAATACACTGAACCACCGCGAAAACCAATTTCAGCGTTAATATTTCTTGGTTCTGGGATTTTCAGAGTTACTTTGCTCTTTTCAGTGGTCATTTCAGTGTTATAGTTATAGTGTGTCCTTCCCCAGCTAAACAATGACATAAATTACACAGCGCCACTTACGACCCGGCGAGCATAATGTACAAAAGTGTATGCGTATGCCGGCCACTCCTGATCGAGTTGGCATATCGCGATTATTTGGATCCCTGGCGTGCCTACTTATCGATGTTATGTCTTAGAAGTTCCAATCTCTTGAACCCAATTCTTTACGATAAAAAAAACTGTATTTCGTTTAAAAATAAAAAATTAAAATCCTTGTGCATAGGCTCGTTATTGCCTACGAACTAGTATTCTGATCGCCACGAAAGATGACTTTTCTGAAAAAGAATCGTGTGTTTACAACCCAAATTTTATATGTATGAAATGTAGGGAGGGGGTAATCGGTGTCTCTTATTGTAAAGGTTTTTACGCACGTATTGGGCCACATTTTTAGCTGTGATTTAAATTGACATTGTACTTATTTTACAACATTTGTTTTCATTTTCAGGATACTGTTGCTAGTGTAAATTTATGAAAAATAGTAGTCTACATGTAATAATAAGGATATCCGCCAGTATAGATTACTGATTGAGCTAAAGATCCAGCGCGATTGGTCCAATGGTTGATAATAGACCAACATTCATTCACATGACCGAGGGTGAACAATATTTGCTTTAATACTCCTGCTAACGGACCTGAAAAAAAAAATACATGAGTCAAGGGGCAGGCATATTTATAATTAAAATTTACTTACTAATTTAAATATTATATATATAGATATATGATATTATATCTATATATTAATATATATATATATAAAATGGATAGATATATATATAGATAGATATATATAGATATATATATATATTATATATATATATAATAATGTTCGGGGTAAAGGGCGTTTCTGTAGGTGAAGGTATCGTAGATGCCTTCAGAGTTTAGCAAAAACCACATTCTATCGTGATAAAACCGGCTGACAAGGGGGGTGCTATTGTCATTCTAGATAGGCAGGACTATATCCGGGAAAAGGTATATCAGACAACTTAAGATATTAGTACGTATAAACCGCCGCTCTAAAAGGAACCCTACAGAAAAACACATTAAAATAATATCGATGCAATACAGAACCTCTTCAATTGACGAGGAGACCAAAGATGCTCTCATTCCCAAAGGAGGCTAATCTCCACACATGTACTGTTTGCCCAAGATCCACAAGATGGGAAATCCAGGTGAGGCCGATTTTTCGTGGGGGCTATAATTGTCCTACTGCACAAATCTCTAGATTTCTGGATATGCCACCTTAGACCATTGTTGAATCATCCCTAGTTACCTTAAAGATACCACACATTTCATCAACCATATAAATTATATTAATTTTTTCATACCCTTCCTACAAACACAGTAGTTGCATGCTGCCGAGTCAATTCACTTGTTATACCAAACATTGATCACAAGGATGGCATAAGGGCTGCACTAAAGACACTCAACCACCGGTCTACTCTCTCCCCTTCCTACTCATAAACTCATTCGATTACTTGAGCTACAATCATGACTTTGAACCAACTTCCAATTTAATGGCGTCACTATGCCAATTAAGGGGGACAATGATGGGATCCTCATGTGCCCCCAGCTACGCAAAATATTGTGATGGGGGACCTTGAACAGCAAAAATGCTTTCGTCATCTCCCGTCCCCCTACCCAAACTGTATTGGAAACGTTTCATTGACGACAGTTTTTTTCCTTGTCAGATACAGAAATGAGAGCGCACTCATTTTTCAAGATCACCTTAATTCATTTTCACTCAACAATCAATTCACAGCTGAGCAATCCACTACATCTATTCCCCTCCTGGCACACGCGTTACCATTAACGACAGCACTCTCATACACAGTTATATTCAAAGCCACTGACGACCACACCTATAATCTCCGCACAGACTCATGTCACCCACAACACATTTTTAAAAGCATTCATGATAGTTCAGGCAGCACTCCGCATCCAAGCATCTGTTCAAATCCCACGCAAACCGACCACACACCTCGAAGCACTTTCCACTCACCTACAAAAACGCCATTTACCCCGAACACCTCATTAATGATGCCATCAATCGCGCTACAGTTAATCGTGCGGAAACTTATATAAGACACACCCAGACAAAAACCCCTCAAACGCACACCTCTCGTCCTCACGTATCACCCTTTTTTTTAAAAATCTCCAAGACATCATATTTTAATCGTAAACACCACACCTAAACTCCACAAATCTTCCCGTCTACAAAGTCTTTCCCGAACCTCCCATTCTGTCTTTTCGTCGTCCCCGAAGTCTCAGAGACCTCCTGATAATGCAGCTTCTTTACCCACCTGAAAATGGACGACGCGGAGTCAGAATGTGGCTTTACCAAGTGTCCAGCGAAAAAATGCATTGTTTGTAATTTCATACTGTTAGGCAAAAAATTCACCAGCACTGTCACTCATGAGTTTTCCCATCACTAACCAACTCCATTGTAAAATGTCCTGGCTCATCTACCGATTACGGTGCAATCACTTTCAAAAACAATATGTTGGTAAAACTACCACTCATAACCCTCGATTTAAATAGACACATTCAGTGATTTGCTAAATCGCACATCGAAAAAAATCATCAAAAATCAATTTTTGCATGTAGTACCAAGTACAAGGGTAGCCTAACATACTCTTAGCATACGATAAGACCAGAAGCATCCTATAATGACCAGAATCGGAGATTTTTAGTCATTACGGTCCGTTCGGACACTTATACAACCAACGGTAATTGAATGGAGGAGCGTAAATCTTGGAACCTGCCGTTTTCTTCTCCCTTCCTTTTCATGTCATTCTTCTACAGCTGGACAGGTAACGTACTTCTGAGAAGTCTACAGACTTATCCGTCACGTTGAAGCGATTACCTCTCTCCTGCAAGTTCAAATCATTTTTTTCAAATCACTGATAGGTGTCTTTAATAACACTCTTACTCCTCCGACTAAAACTCTACAACACACCTAAGGGCAAATCCCTTAACCCCTAGCAACCCCATTCCACTTTACCCCAACACTCGATTAACGACATGCGTCTTATGGCCATCGAACAAAATCCACAATCACCAAGAAACATATCATTTGACCGATAATCATTCGGGATTCCAACTACAACCCGAGACTCCACGCGGCATTAATGTTGGCCCGTAACACTTTCCGGTCCTTGTCCGTTCCCCCTCCTCCTCCTGGTCAGGCGGATGGCGGCCAAGCTTCATTCATCAAGCGCAAAACTGCCGGAACGTATCATTGGACGAGCTGACCGTTACCGGAATTTGAAGTCACTGTGCGCGTTTTATAAATAGATCAGTGAGTACGGTGGCGAGTGGGAATTCCAGTACGGACTGCGGTCCTAGATCTAATGTGCTGCAAACTTCATCAACTCTTTTAATAAAGACCGAACAAGGTCAACGAATCATTCCACGGTGGCGCATAGGCTACCTGTACATGGTCCGCAGCTAAAATGTCGTGACCCTAGCAATTGAACACGAGGTCAAGCAATGCCTCGTTCAAATTGATCCCGTTTGTAACGTTAATCATACAAAAAAAATACTTACAACTCTGGAGTGATTCTTCACTCCAACGGATTTGGAGTGGTAAAATAATGAACTATTAAACATATTTTCGACTTTAGAATATTTGTCAAGTTTTCGTGATTACGTGCTAAAACTATGGGAACGGGCAAAAACGATGCTAATCTTTGGCCGGCCCCCCTGCCTCCCTGTTTACGTTTTGTCTCACTCACCGCACCCCAGATCGTTTGAAGAAACCATTTATTTCAACCACTCATTCACACATACATTGTCACCCCACTCCGGTAGGCACTCACCACCTCTGCTGTTTTTCGTTTCTATACTTCTCTCTTCTTTTCATTTCACACGAGCCTTGACAAATAACGAGCCGAAACGTTGGCTTTTTTGCTACAATTACTTGCAACGTCCACTTGTCCAATATTCTCGTCTTTATATAGATAATATATATATATAATATATATAATATATATATATATATATATATATATAGATAAGACCTATATATATATATATCTAAGATTTATAATATATAATATTATATATCATATAGAGAATCATAGGTGCTGCGAAATGGTACGCACATAACCCGCATTTGAATATTTTTAAATGGCCGTTAAGGCCTATAAAGAAAACAAGTCAAATTGTAAAGAAAAGAAAGAAACAATTTAAAAAAAGAAAAAACCTAAAAAATTAAAAAAATATATAAATTAAATTAGTTCGTAGTAGTAGTATGTAGTTGTAATGTGGTAAATTAGAGCTGGAGGTTAAACAAAAAATACTGCCCGTATTGCTCGTTTAGAGTCCCAGATCTATGGGTTGTATTTGGTACACCTTACAGCTAGAGTATACGCTTTTATTTCCATTTTTTCAGTTACATCCACCGGATATAGAACAAAAAAATGTGCGTCATTCATGTTCAAACAGCATAACCCCTAAATTAAACACATCAGTTCTTTCAGTTAACTTTATATTAAGGATACAAGCACCAAAAGTACACAAACATTTGCATTTCCATTGTGGTCGCTTCACCCTATACAGTGATATAGAAGTATAAGAAACGAGAAATAAATTAAAAACACACAAAATAGATAGTAATAATAATAATAATAATCGCACAAATCGCACTGCTTAATATGTAACACATCAAAAATATCAATCTCAATTGTACCACACCATATTCCATGTAGAAGGGAAATAATAAATATTTAAAAACTATAAAAATTAAATCATACAACCCGATAACTACAAAGACCCACAGCAAACGAATAGTCCAGGTACCTGCCTGAAAAAATATACTGAAAATATAACAAAGAGTTAAACCCAATTAATAGACCAGGATCAGCCTAAAAATTAATAAAAATATATTGAACCCAAGATTAAGTGGAGAACTATTTGTTGAACCCCAAGGATGGCAATGAGGAACTCTCACGAACCCTGGATATGGTGGAGAATTTAGATCTTATTAGAATCTCAGAGTTATACTTCTTATTATCGAAAGTAGTACACTAGTTTCAAGAAAGAACAAAATATGATCTTTATATCCAATTCGGTGTGATGGAGAAAATTGCGTTCAAAGGGAGGTCAAAAAGGGGTAAAAGTGGGCCAAGATAAATATAGAGAATAAAACTAATCCAGAAAGCGATCAACTTGAAACCATTCGGCTTAGTTCTAAACCTAAGCCAAATCTAAGGTCATTTTGAAATAGATGATGAGCTGTGTTTTCAACTCTAGTACTTTGCTATTTTATGTCAACAATTGTTTCACCAGTGTTGCTAGTACTCTTGTTAAAAACCTCCCACCGTCCGCTGGTTTGCTCAACATGGCAAACAGTGGGGATCAACTAATTAGTCAAACATGTACTACTAACAACAACGGTGAGCAAGGAATATACTCAAATACAGTATAAAATATTACCCTTGTGGGTTGAGTAAAGTTTTTACAGCACTGTTGATTAAAAAAGGTCACAGCTCAAAATGTTGAGTAAATCGGAGTAAAATTTTACCTCAACAAAAAGGTTGATTCAAATATTGACTCTTTACTGAGTAAAATGTTTTACTCACGTCATAGTAAAACTGCTATTCAACCTTGAGTCAAGTTTTACTCAACAAAAGAGCTATGACTTTTTCCTACCATAAGAAGTTGGAGTAAAATTTCTTTAAAAAGTGTATGGCATTCTTCATATTGTTTCACAGCCGGGTGCGAATGAAACTAAATCAACGTAATATCCATCGTTTATGAGTTGGAACATTAACAGTGCCTGAACAAAACCACAGAATTTGTTGTTACCTGAGAACTTGATACATATTTGGTAGAGATTCTCCCAATTCGAACTATTTAAGTCACCATTAAGATTAAATTTTACACTGTAAGCAGGAATTTCAGTAACAAATTTGTTCTAATTCATATAAAACATTGTGTTTACTGGAACATTCTCAGTAGACGGAGGTGGTATATATATACACTGTCAAAGTAAACAGAATGAGAAGTGTTGGGGATATGAACTGCTCAAAAGGAGTAAACAACGCTAATCAACTAGTTGTTTTAAATCAATCAATTTCAAAGGAGACTTAATAAAAATATTCCTTTACAAAGAAAGGAGCGGCGCACACCAGGAGTGAGTCCTTGTTTGGGTGTTCTAGGTGTTTGGGAAATACTTTTGTAAGAAAGAAACGGTAGACACAATTATCAGAATTGAATTCGCGAAGTTTTATTGCAACTTTGTAGTACAAAAGTGTTTGAAATAATTAAAAAATAGATATATTGAAATCAAGCATATAGTATGAACAGTTTGGTTGTTGGTGAAATTTCAATTGTATATGAGCCAATACCAATGTAGCGTATTATAGGAAATATAAGGAAATTAGAAAAGCGTTATTTTTGTAGCCAAATACAAGGTCAAAGACACTTGTTTTAAAGTGTGTACACGATATGAACTATACTAAGAAAATACCTGTTGTTTTATTAATCTTTTTGTTGCGCTTAAAAGAATTGGAAATGGTTTATTTCCGCATTTTTAGGGAGGTTGCGGATTTGTTTATATTGAGCCCTGTTTAAACAGAAACCTCTGATAGGGGTGGATTTTGGAGCTTTGGTTTGTGGTCATGACGGTTTAAATGACCGGTTTTCCTTGATAGTGCCCCTTGACTTCAGAAACAAATTAGTGTGTGCTTGTAACCAACTGGAGTTTGGTTTTAATTGAATAGTCATATTTTCCCAATGAGTTCAATGTTACATTTTCAGGCTTATTTTACACGTGACTTACAAGATGACATTTGAACTGGTAGAGGCTTTTTGAACCTTTTTAACAAAAAACTTAAAAAAAAAAAAACACAAAAACCTGATTTTATAAACCGCTATTAAAATTGGATAAAAATCAGCTTGTGCACAAATTTTCAACAAATTGAAAGGTTATTTAGAGTCACAGTAGCAGGTGAACTATCACTCATTCATACAAGTTGCCATCAAGTATATTTTGCATAAATATGGCCTACTTTGAATGTATAAATAATTGTGCGATATTTGCGTTTTCATTTCGTTCTGCGACTATCGGTTGATTTATAACCACAAAATCGTATAAAAAGAATGCCTCGTTTTAGTTTTAAGTTTCACTAAGTTTCACTATTGGAAGTGTTTTTTTGAATTATGATCCAAGTGGGAAGTGGGGAGCTCCTTAATTATAAAATAAGAGTGTTAGACCAAGGACTCTTTTATTACTAATTGCATAATTAGAACTAATTGCATAAAAGGGTAACGAAGGATCTTGTTCATTTACGCCTACTCGGGCATACCCGATGCCCCCAAACAAACTAGAATTTTCGCGGTTCTCGGGGCTTCTCGTGGTTTGCGGCGGGGTACCAAGTTAGCGGGTTGTTTGGTTCCGTGCGGAACAACGCCTGTTTCCAGATTAATACAAGGGTGTTTGCAAGCACCCCTTTCCATCAACCAAACCATCCAATTCATGTTCTCTCATTTTCCACCAAATGACAAAAATGAAAAAACAAAAAATACTTAAAAAAAACAACATATCTTAATTTCTTTTTATACAATTGAGTGTAGTATTTTTGGTTTTTTGATCAATTTCTACTCCACTTTTTTTTCCTTTTTTTTATTATAATTTGTAAATCTTATTTTATTTTGGGTCGCTAGTATCTATCACATTTCTATTTTGTTATTTTTATAAATTGTTTAAAACAAAATTTTTCTTCGTATTTCTTTTTAATGTATTTTGTCATTTTTTTTCATTTTTATATTCGTTCGGGTTTTATTTCGTGTGCAATTAATTTGTCATTCATTAAACTTTTTAGTTTATACTTTGTCATATTTTGCGTCATTGTAAATTAAATGCTGTATTTTAATGTTTCATTAATTTTGTTCGTATTCGATATTTTGATTATTCTTCATTCTTTAAAACTTTTAATTCTTACTAACGTTGTTCGTATCTATTCTCAAGTTTCCATTATTATTCAAGCTGTTTGCTTATTTAATTAGTTTTTAACTAGAAACCACTCCACACACTTTCTGACAACTCCTTGCTTTTCAATCTTTCTCAACGTGTATTGGTTTGTTATTTTATTGTATTTTGTTATTATTTTTTACATTTTTTTGGTTATCTACCTTTTGTTATTAGGCCAATGAATTTGTATATTTAGTTCCAGGTACCACCCCGCTCCCCACCCCCGAATTTTCATTTTTGTCAAAACTTTCCATTATTTTGGTTTAAAATTCATATTTTGCAAATCCTAGATAAATACAGATCATAACTTCAGCTTCTCATAAATATCGGCTGTCGTTCTGATCCATTTTAACAATATTTTTGTGGCTGGGGGGTTTACTAGTGTTTAATAAGACAATTTTACGAGATATCCCCTACCACTCTCCTGCCTATACTCCTGGCATCGCACTTACAATATTCACCTTGAAAAATTGTTGATTTTTTTGGAAGGAATAAATACTTAAAAAGTATCCAACTGTTATAAAAAGTCTGGTTTAGATATATGAAATTCAGGTTTAGACCCCATCTTATACCACTGACCTAAACATTTATATGAAATCTTGAAAATATGAATAATACTAGTGACCCCCTCCTTTTTTCGAACAGTCAAACCGGAACTAACAATCCAATTCCATTGGAGCCTTAATGATTTGTGTTTTATTTAATCGCTTATATTGTTTTTGATTAAATGTTATTTTTAATTTAATTTATGATTGTTTTTTTCTTAAAATCCTTTCATTTGTTGTCCGTCTTTTTGTTCTTTTGTTAGTTGTCATTTAGCGTTTTCTATTGGTTCCAACTCATTGTTCAATTGTTAATTCTTTTTGATTTTTAATTTTGTCATTTTATTTATATTTTAACTTTATTTTCTTTTGTTTCCTTGGTAATTTTATGTTTATTATATTAGTTTAAATCAACTTTTTTTTATTGTTTAAAGATTTTATTTTTTATTACTTCATTTTTAATTTTTCTTTTTTTATAATTAATTGTTGTTTTCTGTTTTTAGTTTTGTTTGTTTGTATTATATTTGTATACATTACCTTTGTTCATAACTTTTGGTATTAATAATTTAATTTGGCTATCTTATTTTAAATGGTAGTTTAATTAATTTAAATTAATATTGTCTTTTCTTGTTAAAAAAAATCTTAAACAAGTTATTTTTCAAAAAACTTTTCTTTTTTATTTGTAATTTTAGCATTTTTCTCTTTCTTTTTTCCCTCATTGTTCATTGTTAATTCTTTTGAATTTTTATTTTGTATTTAATTATTGTTTACAATTTATTTTCTTTTGTTTCCGTTTCCTCCGTTTCGAATTTTGCAGTTTCAAAAAAAAATTTTTAAAAATTAATTATTGTTTCATTTTGGCCTAACTTATTCTCAACTTCGTATTCAATTTAAGCTGTGTAGGGTTGTTAAAGAAAAGAAAAAAAGGGGAAAAGGGAGAAAAAAAAGGCAAACAAACGGCACCTCTTTCCTTGTAACACACTCAAACAGAACAAAATAAATAACAAAAGTGACAACATCAACTTCCCCTTGACCGATTTCGACCCCAAGGACCAACGGGGGGAAATAATGCATGCGTATAGCGCCTTAGACCGCTAGGGGGGCCACATAGGAATTTACTATATCTTAGTGTATCTGCTCAATTGGTCACAAGGTGAGGGAAGACCGCTCTAGTCACAATTGACATGACCAAAGAATGGCGTGTTACGGGGAAGGATTCCATTATAGAGTGTTTTTGAAAAATATGTCCCCACTTAAATTTCGCACGGAAAAATTGAATACTTCTTCTTTGATTAAATCTTATGCCGAAGAAAATTAACTTTTAGGTCATGGGTAACTCGACCATCTCTCCTCAATATTTTCCACCATATTTGGAACAATCGCGCTAAATGTAACATATATCGTTGATTTAAACGTAAATCCCAATTTGGCTACAGTTTCCTACGGCGTCCGGAAAGCGTGTAGTCTCTGTCACAGACTGCGAAAGATATTATAATTAGTACTAACTTTATCATCATTTCCCCCCCCCCCCCCTCCGGAAAACGAATGGTTTCTATGGAGATTTTTTGCATCAGAAGGTCCGTTCTATGTTTTTGTTTGTAATGTATCGTATTGGGTCTAACCTATAAGACCTAGCGAGAAAATTGAACGTTTTTAACGGGTACTTCGGTGCTCGGCAAACACGGAAAGGCCCCGCACGCTACGGGCCGCATCCTCTTGTACTACCAGGACCGCCTAACAGTTTCCAATCCAAGCTAATAGGTGCGCCCGTAGGCGCCCCAAAAACTACGCGGCAATCCATCCAGAGACCACGATTTTCAGAGTCACGCGGTATATTTAAGAAAGTGTACCCTGGAGGGGTACGAAACCAATCATACATAACAGAATCAGAACACTATCTAACCACTCTCAACAATAATCATTATTCAACTCATTGTGCAACTAGTTCAACTCATTTCAATATGGCTTATTTCTATTGATTCGGGCGTTCCATAAACATACTTTAGTTTCCAGATCCCAATTATTAAGTTAAAACTTTGGGAGAGTTTTCCAGTTTGTTTTTATTAGTCTATTGGCGGTCGGGTCAACTTATTTTGATGCAGGCAACCTGGATGTTGTCAGGACTGGAATAGGAGACTCAGGGTGGATCGGTGTAAAGAGACATAGATGATGGTGTTTAATAATAAAACCAGGGTGTTCCGGTCTTCCACCCCTCTTTCTCGAAGAGTTATAGGTAATCTACTCGTTTAGCTTCAGTGTCTTTATATTGTTCCATGCTTCAGGAGGTAGATGGGGTATCTTGGATTCTTGTTTAATAATGGATTCAGAGAAGGAAGCGTAGCTGTATGTGAAATCTCTTGAATTTTCATGGTTATTAGTAGAATATCAGTAATGCGTGTCAGAGATCTGGTCCATGATTGGGGTTTCCATCCATAGACTTTAAAAAGTTCTAGATTGAAAGAATTCAGTTTGAGTTCACATTGTAAGGGATTCTAGATTTGAGAAATTTAATAGGTTTGAAATTTCCATTTGATTTGTATGTAAAACTTGCATGAAGTTCGGTATTATGTGCAGAGAAAGATGTACATGATAAAACAATAAGTTTAGCTTGTAGAAACAAGTAGGCCCAATTATTAAAGTACTGTAATAAATCCA
Organism: Ophioderma brevispina; assembly: GCA_023653785.1. NCBI lineage: Eukaryota > Metazoa > Echinodermata > Ophiuroidea > Amphilepidida > Ophiodermatidae > Ophioderma > Ophioderma brevispina. The sequence goes on along the minus strand of JAMKCH010037186.1, from coordinate 21,481 downwards.
TTGTGATGCATAAACAGTGATCAATAAGTGGAACAAAGTCAAGTGGTATCAATATCTTCATCCAGAGGCTTGGGTAGTATGCAAATTCAGGGAATCCATTGTTGTAAACAGCAGCAGTATTGCTCCAATCAATAAGTCACATGACAATAAACAGTTCTCTGATTGGTATATTGTTGGAATGATGATGAAGATGTAGGTGACTTCAAAGTCCAGCGCATAAATTCACCAAATAATATTTCAAAATTTGAAGAATAAATCCATTAAAAACAGGCTAGATTCCATTTACTTGGAGAAAACAAAGTCATAGTAATAATCCTGAAGTTGTAACAAATCCACTGATATAAATTACAATAAGCAGATCAGAGTAGAAACATCAAAATCAATGTGAAAAGTGCAGAGTGATGTGAAGTACTGCCATCCATTGGAGCGACTTCATGCTATTGTTTGGGGCGACTTCATGCTATTGTTTGGGGCGACTTCATGCTATTGTTTGGGGCGACTTCTGTGTTGTCAACTACTTATTGGGTTAGCCACTTTGATAGTGACTCATGGCATTGTTTGTCTATCCACCAGGCTACGTTTTTCTTTGTCCATGTCTGTTTTGTATTTCTCTATTGAAATGCCTTACTCTTTCGCAGTCATGATGCTTTTGTGATCTTTTGGGTGATATATCGTATTTAATAGTGCAATTTTAATGTTTTTTGTCTCTTTCCTTTTTTATGTGTATGTACTGTATGTTTTATTAATGCTGACAAATGAAATGAAATAAAAAGCATCTATTTTGCAGGACATTGAGTTTTGCAAAGTCAAAATAAGTTTTCGTTTCAGACCATATCCATTTTGTCCTGAAGTTTCTTAAGATCCATTCAGATCCGTAGATGGCACTGCACTGTACTGGGCGTCTTTTCTGTTGCTTTTGTAGTCCACAATAAGCTGAGGAAAAACAGATGCTAGGAATATCGCGCTTAAAGTCAGAAACGACGCCATGTAATTCCCAGTTTGGTCAAACATCCATCCTGTGGGTAAAATTACATCGTGTGTTAGACAAAGGACAGTAAGCACGTCAAGAATAACTGGTAATCTTATAGTCTATGAGCCAGTTTCTGTACGGATCTTAAAATTCGAGTTTGTTGCACTCACCTGGTGATTAATTTTCAAATATATCACCTTAAAGTGGGTGCCCGCTGACTAATATTTATAGGTATGTTTCCGCCGCGAAAAGTTGCATTAGCTTGTACTGCCTATTTGAAAATGGCCACCATTGTTTTATGAAACACTACCATTGTTATTTCATTATAGATAAGAAATTTATCCCGGACTAAACGAAATAAAGCTTTACCTTCCTGAAGTGGGCTTAAGCATTTAAGTGTCCAAGATGGCCGCCGGAAGGAGGCATGTTTTATTGTACTAATTGTTGGGGGTAAGAATGTGAGTGATAAGAAGAGAGCACCAAAAAGGGAATTAATGGCACTTGTATTTCACGGACATGATTTTAACTTATGATGGCGGCGGTTATACATGTACTTGTATGGACAAGTCAATACCCCGCTTTAATATTTTACATCTTGGAAATGATTTAGGGTCATTGTTTAATAACGTCGAAAACATGGGTAGGGCTGCCCTTTTCCTGATATCCATCTGGTCTAATATCCATCTGGTCTAATATCCATTTGGTCTAATACCATTTGGTGTAATGTCCGCCTGGTTCAATATCTATTTGGTCTAATACCCATTTGGACCAGATTGACATTAGACCAAATGGATATCAGACCAAATGGATATTAGACCAAATGGGTATTAGACCAAATGGGTATTAGACCACAAATGGGTATTAGACCAGATGGATATTAGACCAGATGGATATTAGACCAAATGGATATTAGACCAATTGGGTATTAGACCAAATGGATATTAAACAAAATGAATATTAGACCAGGTGGGTATTAGACCAATTGGATTAGCAAGCAGATTTCGAATATCCTGAAATATCGCCCGAACATTTTGGAATACCATTGATAAAGCAGGTTTTTCAATCGAGATTCTTGGAATATCAATATTGAATATCGGTTAGAATTTGAATGTCTTGAAATATCTCTCGAAAATCTTCGAAAAATTAGCCGATAAACCAGGTCTTCTGATCGAGATTCTTGAAATATCAACCAAAAATCTTCAATTATGGACTGAGCAGGTATATGGACTGACTGCTTGGATATTGGCAGCAGATCTTCAAGTTTGGTGACGAACACAGATTTCGACTTCTCCAGTTCTGCAATGCTTCAAAACACTTTTGTAAACAGCACCACCTTAGCACGAAATGTTTTGTTTCTAGACAATATTGATCTCCTGAGTCTAAATCTTGATGATGCAACTTTGTCATGCTTTAGCAACTTGAGGGAAGAAGGTAATTTCAAAGGGGTAATATTTGTAAATTTTTAAACGAGTTTAAAGGTGTATACATATGTTCCTCTGGTCCTATAAACTAAAAAGGTATATATATTGTCATATCTTGGACAATTCCTTTTACCACATGATGCTTAAAATAGTTCAAGGGGTAGCGTTTTTAGAATGCACAGATTCTTCCCAAAATGGGCTCGCTTCTTCAGACTGTTGGAGAGTAATGTCAAATACATGTACATGTTATATATTTTGTTTGAATTTTGGAGTATAATTATGGGGGTACTATTAATTGGACCCACAGGATCTATGGGGGATCGACACTCTAGCTTCTGATAAATACCTATAATTAACATAAAGTAAATGCATATTTCCTGCTGTAACATTCTGATACAAACAATTTGAAACCAATTTCAAACAAATCGGAGCATTAGAAATATTTACCCCCATGTCTACCTACCTACCTGATAAAAAGCCACTTAACAGTGATCCCACGGAGAAGGTGAAACTTATCCAAATTACTGCATTGGTCATTTGATCTTCTTCGACGGCATTTTTAAGCACTTTGTACGCACTAAGAATAGCCATTACCCTTCCGAACCCAAATGCAGCGGATGTCACAGATAATCCAACGAAAGAAGAAAATGTCGACATAATTGGGTCAATTGCCAGAGCCAAGGAACTTATAAATGACATAAGATAGAAAATGCGTTTGCTTGACACTTTCATTTTTACTACAGGGTAGCAAGCACCTCTAACAAGATAGCCAATTCCACCAATCGTTGCGAGAGAAGACGCTTTATATGCCACAAATCCTGTATCTATGGCATGAGGAACAATATAGATTAACCATCCTGTGAAACAGTAACCACTTCCTAGGTTGTAAAGTATTATTGAAATGAATTCAGCATTTCTAAATAAGGGTAGATCCAGATAATGAATGATACTATTAATAATTATGTCGACAAAGTGTTCACTTTTTTGTGTTTGTTTATCAGGTATATTTGCCCTTGGCGTATTATTGTTTTCTGTTCCCTTATGACGTATTGGTAACGGTATAAGTAAGGCACCACACGCAATACAATGCAAGTTGAGTCCTCCAAGCATCATTAGAGCACCCCTCCATCCATAGATATCAAGAAAAAACTGTGTCAGAAGAGGCATAATCATAACACCAATGGACAGACCTGCCTGAGCAATGGCATTGTTGACGTCATAATACTTGTCGAAGTAGTTCGCAAGTTGGCCTAACAGTACTCCTACTGCTGCATTCGAAAACCCTTTAGAAAAGTAACAATAATATATTAAATCATTAACCTTTAGCGCAATCGTTCAGGCTGTTCAAAAATATACAACCAAAGATCAAAGTAAAAGCATTAAAAATATAAACTGGACTTTCAGTTATATATTATGGTGTTATTTTTTTAGGATAGACCCTATTAGCTAAATTCTCCTTTCTATTCCATCCTTTGTTGTGAACTCTAACTAGGGATTAATAACATAATTCAAAGTAGTTTGGTTGGAATTTTATTTCAATTATTGTATCTTTCTTCGTGTGTGTGTGTGTTTCAGTATGTTGAAACGTGTGTTTTTCCTAATGTGGTGTAGTTTTTATGTTGTAACGTATTTTTAAGAAAAGCTCTCTTCAAAGAAAGAAACTTGCCAGTCATCTTAGTTTCAAGATTTGCTACCATTTGCTAAAAGGTACTTCTGCTGTTGCATATGAAGCATAAATGCTTTTTGGGGAATAATTCGATTTTAAGTGAACAGAGATTCATAGAGTGAATTTTGCTTCCTGGACTGTTACTTGCCGCTGCTGCAAAATTTTATCAGGAGACCTGAAGAAATATATTCGCACAGACTTATATCGTGGATTTTTAAACGTTACGTCCAAGCTACCACTTAGAAATCTTCACCGTATATGTTCAACCTCTTGAAGCTTCTTGAAACAGTCTCTAAGGAGCTTAAGAGAGTCGCCTCGCGGAAAGAAAGACTTGCCATCAACCAAGTAACATCTATTGGTATTGAACCTGGTGAGCATCTCCCACCTGGAGCTGACTCCTCATGGGCTGAATGGCAACGCCTCAACAGATTGAGAACCAGAATTGGCCGATCTAAGGTTTCCTTGCAGAAGTGGGGGTACCTGGAAGCAGATCAGGACACTACCTGTGGTTGTGGAACATCACCACAGACAATGGAACATCTCTTGGTTTGCCGACTGCTGGAGCAACAATGCACAAACAAGAACCTTGCGGAATTCACTGAAACAGCCAGACGTTGTACCCATCTCTAGCTGGATCATATTTGAGAACTACAGTGTTTGGACACGATAAGAAGAAGACCGTATACGTGTACCTTCTTTAAACTACAACACCACTGACCTTGTTATAAGTGACCCCAATAGAGGGGTAACTTTTAGATAGAATAAGCTGTATTGGATACAAAAAATGAATATCTGTTAAATAGAAATTAAAATTATTGTGCACTTGACTCATTTTCTTTGTGCAGGCTATTCTGATCATTGTATTTACTGGATATCCTAATATATCGTAAAGTGTCTCATGCAGATAATATGCCATAATTCTTGAGCCAAATCTCTAAATTACATGAGCTTGAGCTTGCGCTTGAGCTTTTGTTACATAGCACTTCATCGTTGTAAACTACCTCCAAGCGCTGTTGCCTATCATTATTACTCTGCCATCAGGAAATCGTCAAAATCATTTCGCTTCATATAGGTGGCTGCTGGCCAAGCGCACGCATTTAGATTGTGATATTCCACATATCGGCTTCCAGATTTCTCTTGCATGCATGGGTCGGCAATTGAGATTAAGTATATTGCCCAAGAACACAAACACGTTGACTGCAGCGGGATCGAACTAGCAATTTACAATGGTCTTGCGTTCATGGGTTCTGCACTCTATCAGTTACGCCACACGTGCTCTAAATATAAAGCCTCTAAATATAAAGATTGAAGTTTTAAACATTAGCTTTCACGCACTATTTTGTGCATGTTTGTAACTAATTTCAATTGATTCTAACATCACATTTTTCATATACTGTTTTTAGTGTAATGTATTCATTAAATTAAAAAGTTTAAAAGGATAGCATGCTATATAATAGTCTACCTGATATTAACAAGGATGTCGCCAGTATAGATACTGATGGTGCTAAAGATCCAGCGATGAGTCCAATGCTTGATAATAGACTGAACACCATCACAGTGACTCGAGGTGAAAAATATTTGCTAAGTGCTCCTGCTAATGGACCTGAATTCATATATATATTATATATATATATATATATTATATATATATATATATATATATATATATATATATATATATATATATATATATATATATATATATATATATATATAGATATATATATATATATGAGAGAAATTATGTATTAGTGGACGAAGCAGAGTTCACAAAATAATATTTATTCGCAAGCTTTGGACAGAGTCTTCATCAGGCCATACCTAAGGAACAGATAAAACAGTGAAATAAACCATTACTAATAGCGCCAAATAAAATTGAATAAATAAAAATAATGAGTGAACAATGAGTGAGCATATCCAACTCATGTAGAAACAAAACGATGCAGGAAATAACCCACAGAATACGATAATGGCGTAGCTAGACCTATGTTTACATAGACGACCATCGAAGAGCAAGGCGAAAATATGCTATATCGAGTCCTGTGGGTGATGGTAGGCATGAAAACTGTACATAAAATCATAATACAACATATTGTAATCAACAAAGCAACATATTTGATTAAAACTTTTACGGATGCAGTGGGAAAATAAAATTCCGAATTGGCAAGACATCAGAGGTGCTGCGCCGAAATACCGGGCTATGCCGAAACACCTTGCCGTACGACAGGGATATCTGCCGAAACGCCCGGTGTTTCGGCAAGAAAACATGCCGAAAATGCGGGCTATGTCATTCATGCCGAAAATGCGGGCTATGCATGCCGAAACAATGGGTTAGCCCAGTAGTTCGGCACAGAGGGTTCTTTATTACAGCGTGCGGTTGTTGGATGTAACTAAGTTCTTATGTCAATTGGCTGTACGGACACAGGATAACACGAAATAAGTGTTCAGTTGACTGTGCTCCTACGACAGGTTAAGATTAGGACCCGTTCATTATTTACAAGGGAGGGGCCGGTGAAATTGAAAGATAATAATAATAATAACTTTATTTTAACACGGTTAAAACATGTTCAATACAAAATTGTTCTTCCACATGTCCGTGTGGTTACATAAAATACAAAAGGCATATGTTACAATTAAAATGTAAAATGAAGCATTTACGCTTTAAAATACAAAAGGCATATGTTACAATTAAAATGTAAAATGAAGCATTTACGCTTTAAACAGCTAAATAATACACAGAAATTAATTCAATAAAAGGACACCACGCACAGCACACACATACACACACACCCCACACAAACACACACATATATCTTACAAACATACATCCCTACAGCCATATATTCATCCACAGGGCCACACCCACATATATCACACATTAACCCTAAAAGGCCCGGGGGCGGAATCACCCCCCCCCCCCCCCCCCCATCGACATTTTTTGTCGTATCTCACCTACTTAGGTAATCGCGCACTGCATGCGAAGAAAAGTGCGCAGAAAAGCTATTTCCCATTGAAATTATACACGGAATGTTTTATCTTTTTTAAAAAAAAAAAACCACCATTTTTTACACCTCGTCCCCCACACACAATTAGGTACATATACATATGATTTACTGCTGATATTTTATTAAGAAATGTCCTGATAGGTGCTTGGTTTTATGCTGAATAATAAATTTAACATGACCCCCTCCATCAGAAAAATATATAACCCCCAATTTGTCAAGTAGAAAATCACATAGGTCTAATCCCTTATAAATGTTTGTAGGCCCTAGCGTACCGTATCCCTAAAACTCATCCTATTGCCCTAACCCCAGTCCTTCACCATAATCTTAACCCTATATATTCCAACCCTAATACTAAACCGTGTTGCCCTCGGACAGTATTCTACACAAAGGGCGCATTCGCGTTTTATAAGCTTCAGATTTGGTTTCTTTGGTACAAGAATGGAGGTTTCTGCGCACAAAGCCCAAGATTTTGCTGGCAGTAGATGTAATTCTGTTAATATGTGTATTCTATTTCAAATCTTTTTGGATAGGATATCAACGCCAAGGTATGTATGAGTTTGTGTTTCCTGTAGTACTGAGTTACCAAGGGCAGCTAAGGGTGTAGGTGGATATGATTGGAGATCTATATGATGGTATGGAGCACGTAGCATTTATTAAGGTTGAACTTCATTTGCCAGCGTTTCTACCAGGCGGAGAGTCTCTAGGTCTTTTGGAGTAACTCTGCATCGCGGGCACTGTTGATGTTATTATAAATGACACAGTCGTCTGCGAACAGACGCACTGTGCAGTGCAGATCTTCTGACAGGTCATTTATATATGGTAAAAACATTAAAGGACACAGGGTAGTCCTTGGGGATACGTGAATTCACGCTGGACCAGTTTGCATGTTTCCCTCCAACAACCACACGCTTTTTGCGTTCTTTAAGGAATCCAGGCACACATACATCCCCTACACCATATTGATCTAATTTGAGCAATAAACAATTATGAGGAAAACAGTCGAATGCTTTTGAAAATAGTAGTAGTAAAGTAGTAAAGTCATGGATGGTCTGTATTCATTGAGTTTCGCAAGAATGGGCTGCCCTGAAGCCGCGTTGTTGTGATGTTAATATGTTATAGGTGTCAAAATGTTTCATGAATATTATGTGAGCGGATTGCAAAAATGCAAATGGTTCGCCCACAGGTGGAGTGCCCATCTCTCTGTTATTGGCGTTTGGGCCAGACTCCCTCATATAATGTTGCTGTGGGGGGTTCGCCACTCCTCCCACACAGCGAGTCTGTTTTGCATTCCCAGCCTATGCCGGTACCCATTTATACTCCTGGGAGGAGAGAGGCAAGCGAGGTAAAGTGCCTTGCCCAAGTACACAACACATTGGCGACAGCGGGGCTCGAACCCACAACCTTCTGCTCTTGAGGCGAGCGCTGATCCACTGCACCACATGTGCGGATTGCATGTTCTAAGATTTTACATGGAAAATGATGGAACTGAAACTAATAGAACAGGACGAATTACATGCTTTTTTATGATCGGCCTTTTTGTATAGGGTGAAATATTAGCTATTTTATAGTCATCTGGCAAATAACCCGTGTCGAGAGGCTTGATATACAATTGACAAGATAGGTGCTAATTCAATGGCAAACTCCTTTAAGACCCGTGGGGGATATTAGTTGATATTATCAGGCCCAGTGGCTTTGTTTGGGTTGATATTATGTAACAATTTCACATTTCCTCCAGTGGAGATGGTAATGTCAGGTGTTGGAGGGAATCTGCTTGGCTGGAATTGACTTCAAGTCTTCCTTGCTTGCTAAAACCAGATCTGAATTGTTTATTTAAAATCTCAGCCTTTTAAAGTACACGGTCTCGAACCCGATCCTCTCGCTAAATAGGCGTGAGATTTACCACTAGACCACAGAGGACTGTGTTTACGTAGATACCAGAGAAACGAACGCTAATGTATTTCAGTCTTCATTTTAGAGTCTCAAGCAGCCGTAATCATATATTATGTATTTAAAAGATGACCTATGCATGATCCTAGCAGAATCTATGAAGATGCGAAATGCCCACGCTTAACAAGCAGCAACGCACGACCCGCGTAGCAAGCAGTTTCATGCTAAATACAAAAAATAATAATAATAATCCCGAGCGCGCGAGAACGCCAGGAGAATGAGCGCGTAATATTTGTACGTTTATTGCTTTTGCTAAACGCACTTAGATGTCGCTTGGGTTCTTTTTTTCAATGAAAATAAGGATTTTGGAGAGAATTTCCTCGGTGACCCAATTTTTTTTTTTTTTTATTAGAAAGCTCCATTGAGTTCGCAACTGCAACATTTCTAGCTACATTTTTGCTATACCTAAAACGTTCATGAAAAAAAATGATTTTTCCAAAGACCTATTTAGTTAATTTAGGCGAAAAATTTCTATTTTATAATGGTTTTATCTAAAAACCGACCTCGCTGACACCCGACTTTTTTTTTTCTTTAATTCGTTGTTCATATCGATGCAACCATATTTATGCGAACTTTAAAGAGAAAATTATGGCGGGAATGTATATGACCCAAACCCCTTAACCTGCGATCTGGGTATTTCAACTGCTAATTTGTGCAAACTTTGCTGAGACTGTCGCGTGTTTCTGCCGATTTACTGCAACATCAATTTTCTTTACAAACAGACATGCGACCTTACAACTTACATGTTAAAGCTCCAAATCCGGGCATCAATGCAATGCTTAATCCAATGACCCAAGTTTGCGTAGAAAATTGCTGACGAAGAGCGGGAAGCAACACTCCTAAAGCTTTAACTATTCCAGTGTCCACGAACATAGCAATAACAGTTCCGAGAGATACCACCCAAGCCCATCCTCTATCTTTCTCACCTACCATTATTTCCATCACTCCTGATGAACTCGTCAAGGCAAAAATCCTATGAAAGAAAGACACATCAAGAATCATACATGGCAAGCCAATGTCCATTAATGAACAACGTTTGTACAAATTCTTTCAATATGGCTCCACGAGGATATAGTGAAGATATGCAGAATATTTTAATTCTTAAACGCCGTTTTCACAGTGAAATTATATGAAATTTATAAATAGATATTAAAACTATACAAAGTTCAAATCAGAAAAGTAAATTAAACAAATTAAGTTTTGTACTTGACCCTTTTCCTTTCAAGTCACTTTCTATTGTTAGGCAGCGAAGCGACTTATTTAATAGATTAAAATGCTTCTTCCCTATTTCACCTAATGGATATGTCCCAAAACCTTTCCCAGCTCCTATATCAGCGCGAATCTAGTATAATTAGGAGTAAGAAATCATGATTTTTGCAACTTGAGGCAAGATGAAGTTGCCTTCCCAAGGCTTTTAAGTGAACAAATGTAATCTTGCTCATGTCAAAAATGAGTGCCAAGATTGCGTGATTGGTATCACATGTACACTTACAGTAATAGTAGCGCTAAATGGTTGTGCCATTTGGAGCAATTCCGTGACCGTGGAGAGCAGAGCACCATTTCTGCCAGTAGCTTTGTCCTTTTATGAACGGTTAAATGAACTAATTTATTATATCGGGTTGCCCCTCGAAAAAGTGTAGGCGTAAATCCAGGAGGCGGACAATTCATATACAGGGGGTCAAAATGAAAAAAAAAGCTTGCCTGTAAAATGTAAACCAAAGTATTTGTCTGTACAAGAATTCACGAAAACTCTGGACCCCGAGGTTGACATCAAATTATATTTTGTCTGAGGCGCGCAAGAGCCTCGAATGTAGGCAGTACGTATTTTTTTATGTATACTTTCATTATATATTCATTGTTTATTGATTGGTTTAAAAGAAATTTAATAAGTTCGACTTACATGTAATTCTTCATCTAGAGGCCTTTATTTCTTTCTGCGTCCATAAATAACATATTACATGTGCACTTCAGTTTAAATAAAAAAAAAACATCGAATTCCAACATCCAAACCGGCCTCGTACAGTCGCGAAAAGTCAATTGCCAACATTTCCAATCCGAACACAACTGCTAACAGTTGCAAACAGTCAAAAATCAGTCTTTCAAACAAATGAATCTTCAAAATAGTTTCCATTGGCAACACCATAATTTCATATTTCGATTTTTTAGCCTGAATTTCACATTTTGGTGTGCATCATGCATTCATCCACATCAAATTATGGATGATATATTTGTATTGTGGGGATAAAATGATGCTATGTCAGTGATTAAATCTATGTGTTGGTATTTTTTCGAGATTCGTGGCCGAATCGGTCAATGCATGAAGTGTTTGCTATAAATCACTCACTTCCAAGATTCATGCACAATCACTGAATTGCACAACTTTTCGAACATTTGTATATCGAAGTATCTTCAATCGCCTATTGTGATTTGTGATTTATAAAATCTATCTGCCAAATGTAGAGGCCGTCCAGATCAGGTAGATTGGGTGTGGCAATCTCCGCCGATTTTTCGTTGCAAAATTCATCGAGAAATCATATAACCTCCCTCTGAGTTTTGCTTGTTTTTGCACACGTGCACTCTCGCCGCGTATCGGTGTGGGTGTCTGGTGCAGTGGACCGCGGTATACTGCTATTGTGTCAATTAGGCGCGCGGTACCTGGGCAGCAATTAGGAATCCATTGGGCGCATGTTTGTATTTTTTATATTTGTATTTAATTTTGATTGAATTGTCAGAGCCAGGGCAAATTATTATTCCATGTCCCTTTTTACATTATTAGTTATCTTTGGATGGTCAGTGGGGCGAATTGTGATGTCGGGTCTTTTTATGAATTTTCCATTCTTAATTTTAATAAAATTGTGATCATTGAGAGAGCTCTGAATTCGCATGCGTGTCGATTCGTCAATCATCCGGACCAGTTAGAATTGTGATATGCTAAATATGGTGAATTCGAGCGCGGGTTAGGCATATTGATCTATTGTTAATTATCTCTTGTGAAGTGGGGTTTGGTCTTATTAATGTTTTTTTGTATATATCCATATTACTTGGATACTTCGATATTAGTTTAGTGCGTTGAAAGACATTTCACCGTTAAGGTTTGTTTCAATGTAAATACATTGTGTATTATTCCCAAAATAGTGAGAGTAGCTTTAGAAATTTATTATTCCATTTTCTTAAAGATATTCATGTACACCAAAGGGAAAATAGTTTTATAGTTTCTTCAATTTTTACCTTAACTGCAGAGATTGTAGGATGATGTTCCAGTGGATAGATGTTTGGAATATTGTGAGCCTAAAATTCCTATTAAATACATAAGATTGTTATTTAATGTTTTGCTTGACATTAACTAAGTGTAGTTATTTTAAATTGAAATTGTAAAGACTTTTGGTGGTTAGAAAAAAGACTAAATAATATTTACTATTAAATACTAACTAATTCAAATAAAGGTTAGTAGTAGGGTTTTCCTTTGATATTTTGTTTCCTTAATTTACGATATATTTACCAATTAAAATGTAATTCAATATAATATTTTGGCTTGAATGTTATTAGCAATGGTTTAATTAATATTAGAGTTTTTAAATGCATATTAGAGGTTTAGTGTTGGTTATTCTAATTAGAATAGTTTTGTTTCAATTAATCCCATTGTGTGTTAGTGAATGTTTTACTAGTGTTGTATATGTTCTAGTTCTAGCTGTAATTATTTTGAGATATGATAACCACCTTGTTGTAACGATGTCGGTGCTAACATACTTTCCGTAACTTAGCATTGACACACCTTTTTATATTTATTACTCATTTTCATATAGCATTATGTATTTAATTGTGTTTCCGGCATGTACATGTGACGTTCGGCGGGGTTTAAAAGAGAAAATATACCGTTTCATTGTTTTATGAGTCCATAAGCCTGTACTCAACCTCACTATGTTCCAAGTTACCTAATGGCAGGAAAAAAAAAATTGACATAATTAAAAGGACACTTACTGAACTCACTCCACGAGTTTTGAAAACAATTTGGATGTTGGATGTTTACATTCTGTAAAAACCGTAAAAACAGAAGATTCCATTGGTGAATTGTGGTCAGTTGTGGCATTCTGGAACAGAAAAGCAAGGTGTTGACATCCCTGACAGAAATTTTCATTGTATCTGCAATGTTTTGCGACCGGGATCAGGCAATTGTACTTTATGCTTGTAGGCTTTAGGCTTGTAGCAGATATTTACTTTCAAGTGAAAGCTGGATTAGCCCGGATTAGCACATATACAATAGAAATGGTCCCTGTGAGCTGATGAAAACAGTCTTTTCAGTTTGTGGGTAAAATTTGGCAGTAATGGTCAGCATCCTTGTTCCAGAAATTGCCACACACTGCCACCCCCCCTCTTGGAACTCTTCCTCCTGTTTTTTTCACTGTTTTATTACCGAATTGAACATCCAAATGTTTTCAAACTCGTGGAAGGGATTTCAGTAAGGGTCTTTCATGATGTCATTTTTTCTTTCATGCCAATATGTCCTTTAAGGGTGCATATGGGGAATAGTGAACTTAAACGTAATATGCTGCTCCTATGGCGGTTTCCCCTAATTCCTTTATGATTATGATTTATAGTTATTCCAGGTATCTCTTTGTTCTTTCATGTGGATTTCGGGCCGGTTAGGTAATCCGTAAGAATAGATGAGTTGCGAGATCACGTGGCGGTATTGGATAATCCCTGGCTCGTGAATCTAATCTTGGGTTATATGAAGTTTTATGAGATGAGCTGCGGGATCACGTGAATGGTGGTCCACAAATCCTTCCAAAATTTTTAGTATCCTCGCTATAAAATAACTTTATTAAGAACGCTGGATTACGGGTGCACATTTTAGATGTATAGTAATGTGCGATTTCCTTCTGTTCTCTCCCTGTTGGGTTTCGGTCGGTTGGGGTATGATGAGGGCTCACGTGGCGGTAGTTACGAGCTCGAGCCAAAGTTAGCGTGACGCAGTTGACTCTGGCACGGCTTTATTCTAACGTGCTCTACAATCAGCAGCGAACAGTGTAGCGTTACATGTAATATGTCATCACTATTCATGATCTTTGAACTGCGACATTCGTACCAGGGAAAAGAATATTTACGGCTTAAAGGTACTATTTACGGCTAAATAGTATTTTTCGACACATCCTCCAGTGATATAGTTGTTATTTTAACATGTTACACATTTTCAACCATCAATAAACAAGAATATCCTTAATGCAGTATTATTTGTACTACCTCACACAACTTATAAGGCTCGGTGGCTGAGCCCCGTGCGCTTCCTTACTCTACTAACTTCTGCGTTCCATTAGTGACATCATTCAAATTGCAAACGTCATGGCCTGTAACATATAATCTATGCAGACGACACGCAAGTATATCTTATTTTTGTTAACCAGACATAGTGAAAACATGATTGCAACGTCTTGAGCACGTCTCGTGGACATCACTGCAGGGGCCTTATAAACAGATTAAACTCAACAGTGAGAAGACTGAATCTTGCAGCTTCCACCCGTTTCATCAGCTGTAACCCCTTCCTCCCTTAACTGTTGCAATCTCTTCCTCAAAACTTTTTGTCCCCGCGATGCCCGCAATCTTGGTGTGTTATTTGAGACAATCTTTAAGAGCAAGCCCAGGTAAAGGCTGTGTTTTTCAAAGTTGGATATGATTCGTGAACAGGGACTTTGTTCCGAAATGTAAACCCTAAACAAGTCTTTTTTTTCCATCGACTAAAAAGAACATAAAGAACAAAAATAACCCCGACACAAGTTTTTATTTTCTGTGTTTTTTTTTTTTTTGCGATTTTAATACCTATTAAAGTTATCTGTTTTTTTTTTTCTCACATGTTTCTCCCAAAACAGCTTAACCCTCACACACAAGTAATGACCCCCACTTCTTTTTTATTATTTGTTTGTTTCTATTCCTTCTCTTTTTTGTTCCCTAAACAATAAGAACTATGCCTTTGTTGATAAATATAAACCCCTTATTCAAATCTGGCTTTATTTACTCTCTTCACTGACCTTCATCATGCTATCTCACTTACTGGTTTTTCCTTTTTCTTTCCCTTAGCTCTCGATTTCCCTCCAAATTAACACTATGTTTTGGTATAATTTTGATCTCGCGTACATCACAATTTCAGGTTTTACGAAACAAACATAACCTTGTTTTTTTTTTTTTTAAAACTTTAATATTACCGTGTATTTTTTTCGTCTTTATTTTAATTCTGGTGCTCCGCCAGTTAAACAATACTCCGAGCTTCTATATATAATAATATTTATCAAGTTACTTTCTCTTTCTCCGGGTTGTACCATTTCTTGATCCTCAGCGTGCATTCATTAGTTTCGAATCGTCATAGATTCTGCTAGAATCATGCATCCAATATGCCCACCCTTCTAAAAATATAAAATGCCAGAGTTTCTCAAGGTTGTGAAGTAATTCGAAGAGTGTGTTGAGATAGTGTGGCTGGTAGTGGAGGGTTATGTTAGGTTCGAAATAGTATTGAGGCTGGAATATTGAGTAATGTTAGGCAGATTAGTTGCTCCTATTGCAGAGATCGTCTGGCCGTTCCTTCGGCCTGAGCTGGCCTTGCCAACTCTCGTGATTTGCTTGTAGGGAATAGATGTTATGCTTCTCATTTTGGGATGGTAGGTGTATTGTGGAGATGTTTTTCCTCCGAAGGCGTTCTAAAAGAAGGAATTGCACCTAATTTACAATACACCCAATTGGCACCTAATTTGCGCAGTATCTTAGTGCGGTATTCCTTCAATGTATTTAATACAAATTAATATCCCTCCCTAATTGGGCGCTGTATTACACGGATACAATTAGGCTCCCTCCCGCCCTTTCGCATATTTTTGATGACGTTTACTACCTAATACATTATTCATTAGCATGAATTGGAAAACCGAATTCATTAGCTTTAATGGGTAGGTAGAAGGAAACTGAATGATCCCTACTTTGCCGATAATATGCGCCGTAGTTAGACTGAAATATGATAGAAATTTAAATATGTGATTAGTATACACCGCAAAAAGAAAAATGAGAGTTGTGGGTTTCTCAGAATGCGAAAGCACATACAACTTTGTCCCCCGGTTTTGTCCATACTAAGCATGCATAACAGACTTTACACTAAGCTCCCTGTCCAACTGCGCTTGCGTGTTGCATAATTAATTCATCACATTTATGGCTATCCCCCGTGCGTAGTAAAAATCTCTAAGTCGGGCGGCCGCAGATAAGGATTTTCCGAAGTTTATTGACAATAGGCTTGACAAGCTTTTGACATGGTCATGAATTCTATCTACAATCGGTAGGCTACTAATCTCCTGCGTAAAGCCAATGACATCAGTATGAATTCTTAATTCATTTTCTGTTAGATTCACAAGATAAAGTGTAATGAGATGGCTGTCCATTTTTCTGTGGTACGTGCGAACGCACTTTGGGTGGTGTGTTTCATCAGTGTTCATGGTGTGTTTCGTGTTCCCCCCAGATCGTACACATTCGAACAAGCAAACGTGCAGTAATCACACCGAAAAAAAAAATCACTCTCCAATTTCCTAGGTTTGTGTAGTGAGGTATGTTAAAACTTTATATTGAATTATTGCCGATTATCGTTGACTTTCAGAATCCTCACATTCAACTATGTTAAAATTCAATGAATATGAATATGGGTGCACGCTTCCATATGGCCACGCATGGCTGCATGGGGTACGGTACGAGAAGCCATTAGCAAGCATTGCCAGTGTTGGCGCTAAAATGTATTGCGATTCATCTAATATGGGGCTGGCATTGGAAAGAGGTAGGGGGAAGTGCTGCCTTAAAGGGGGGGGTGACATGCGTCGTGTTTCATACAATAATATGATTATTGCAATCACAGCACGTAGTTTCTTCTTTTATACAAGCAAGTGATATACCAAAAAGTTCGGTATGATGAGTTCCTTTTTTCAAATGGATATTTTGTCTCGGATCCTATCGACCTCCGGTATGCTAAGTAGCAGGGGGCAAAGGTCACTGCACCAAGAAATCAAATTCAAATTAACAATTTGCCCCCCCCCCCCATTTAATCTCAAAATATAAGTTATTTGAACATAGTTTTGTTTCTTAACCATTTATGGCCAGGATCTGTGAACCTATGAGAGCGTTTCCCAAAATTATATTCCATGTTGCCATGGCAGTCATTCAAACTTCCCTCCTCGCAATTTTTGCTGCTGGTGGCATACAAAAATCAAGTAACTCAAAAACTAAAGGGTTTTATAATACAAACTCTCTCATAGGATCATAGTATGTACGCTAAACTAGTTTTGTGCCAAATTTGAAGTCAATAGGGCAAAAAAAGATGTAGGCCATTAAAGGTCCAGAAGCGTTTTAGGCCCTAATTTGTATTTAAAATGCCATTATTAAATTAATTAATTTTTTTATTGCAATTTGGTTTTTAATTCTAATTTATCAAAAACACATTATTACAAAATCAAGTAGAAACTTTGCAGATGGGGAATTTGGGTTAAAAATTTTAAATTAAAAACAAATCCGTGGTAGTGGCGTGAGGGGAATGCACGGCGTGATAAATAGATCTGCCACAAGGGACCCAAGGCATATAATTAGTGCGAGGGGGTGGGGGGTGTTGAGGGTGGTCAATTCTGCGCTCATCAAGTAGAATATAGCGACGACTTGGCTTGGACGGTGTGGTACTTAAGTATTGTTACACAAGCAGCAAACTATGTCTAGTTCCGCTCGTGAAAAACAATACAAACATAAGAAATCGTCGTTCTCTGTGCGATGTGTACCACTTCGATCCAACCCTCCAACATTTGAACGAATGTCGATTTTCACCAAATAAAAGTAAATACTCCTGAAAGTTGGGAGAATTCAAAGATTTAGAAACTACAATTTGATCTTTCAAAAACAAACTAGCACATGTCTCCCCCCTCCCCCCTTAAGACCACCATTTTGCGTCTCTCCAGTAGTTCCTAAAACCCCCAGTTGAAGCTAATCAGTTCCCTATTTGGGAAAATTTTGGCCTCAGACGCTGAATTTTAGCAAAATTTCAGCATCCGACTCCTGCAAATTTCTTAATTGTCATTTCCCCAGCCCCTCCTTTCGGAGACAAATCAGTTTTCCAAAGCCCCAAGTTCGGAAATTGGGGCAACATCCCTACCTTAAAAAGTTGAAAAGTTTTGGGGTGCCCCCCTCCCCGGGAATATTTCATATTTATCAGCTCTATGGATGTTTGGATCATTCACCAAAGTTACTAGCATTAGAGGTTAAATGATTGGCATTGGAGCGGGTTTAATTAGCCTTTCAGTTAGTACTATTTTGTTACGCGTAGTTGCCCAAGTCTGAAACCTTGCGCAAATCAAAATGTTAGCAGATTGAGATTCAGGTGTCACTGGGAGTCGGCTGAAGACGACTCAAAATTTCCCAGGAGGGCGCCCGCAGGTCCAAACAAAGTGCTGTTTTGGCCGAGATTGACATATGGTGTCCATACACTAATCACAGTGTGAAATAGCTAAGCTCAATTGAAGTCCTTCTATAGAAAATCAAACACACTCCCTACCTGAAAAAAGTGGAAGTGCCCCCCTCCCGGGATATTTTCTCATATTATCAGCTCTAGGGGAATGTTTGGATCATTCAGCCAAATTACTAGCATTAGAGGTTAAATGATTGGCATTGGAGAGGTTATTAGCCATTTCAGTTAGGTACTATTTTGTTACGCGTAGTTGCCCAAGTCTGAAACTCCGCGCAAATCAATGTTAGCAGATTGATATTTCAGGTTGTCACTGTTAGTCGGCCTTAAAGACGGACACAGAGATTCCCAAGGAGGGCGCCCTCATTTTCCAAAGCAAATTGGCGTTTTGTTGGGCATAGATGTACATAATGGTTTGTCCATACATATCACAGGTGAATAGCTAAGCTCAAATTGAAGTTCCTCATATAGAAAATCAGAACTTATTGTTCTGTACAGCTTCATGTTTGGAAACCTAGTGAGATTTCACTACATTTTGATTAGAGCGAATAAGAGAAAATGTGAGTTTATGAATCATTTTTCATATTTTGTGGGTCTGTATTTAGTGAAGTTTTTCTTTATTGTTTCAGGATAAACACAGTTTTGAATTATTAAATGACGACAAGAAGTAAGACAGTCAATAGATACCTTCTTGCGCCTTATTGCATCAACTTTTTATTATGTTATGATTTATGATTACTCGAATTAACTTCAATAAGGTCTGTGATCTCACAACAAAAGTGCTTCGTTCATACCATTAGATTCGCTAGTTTGTCAGTTTCCTTATCTTAATGCATACTCCACAAAACAAAAGCTGTGTATCATGCCGCAACATAACAAATTGGGACATTGTCTATAGTGATCATAAAAATACCCTACCCCTACATGAACAATTGCTTCCAAGTAAAAGAAACCTCAAATCATAAGTATGACAAACACCCTTCCAATTGTCATTGCCTTCAGAGTTTTAAAGAACCCTCAAACTATGGTCCATATCACTATATCCTGCAGGGTTGTCAGCCCAGTTGTATGAAGGAGTTGATAGCAGTGTTTAAGCGAAAGCGTTGACTCCATAATGAAGCGTAAGTCGTGTGCGATCAAATACGGCATTTCTATACACTAACAAAATCTCTGCACAAACATCCCTGCACCAAATAGCTGACAATCACTGCACAGAGATAGCGACATGGACGCATAGGTAAAATCACGTTTCAGATGACCTGAGCGTTTTCTTTTTAAAGACATTTCTTGGTTATGGTTGATTCAGTGAGTTATGTACCGAGTTACCGGTCATTTTAAGCTTTAGGGGTAAAGTGCGAGTTTGTCCCTAAACAGTACGCAATGCATTGGTGTTGATAATATTACCCTTATTATCTGGCTTTGCTCTAGTTGCTTTACTCCAAATTACATATTTGTGATAATTTTTTTGATCTTCGTCGTACATCACATTGCAAGGTTGACGAACAACCTACCCTTTTTCAGATTTTGCTGTTTTGACACCCTATCCATGTACGCGCGTACTCGCCTGTTGGAAAAAAAGAGACCCTTTTTTTTTACGCGTTTTCTTGTTCAACGCATCATACCACCTTTGAATCAAGTGGCCCCCGGGGAGCAAGCACACCTCTAATATGTTCCACTCGTTCATACCATTAAGACACGTAGTGTGTCAACCAGTTTTAAAATAAAACAACCCGAAAAACAAGAAAAACGCAAAAAAAAAAAGCCTTAGAACCCCGATACAATCGACACACACTTATAACTCAATTGATTCATCATTTTTTTACTATCATCTAAGTTTCCAGCATGCTGGAAAAAAGCTAAATATTCCAGTCTTCAAAGCTGGGGACCCTAGTGACCCTAGCATATAGCCAATTTCTATTCTTGTTGTGATTTCTAAATTCTGACAGGGCAGTTTTTTGATCAGCTTATAAAATTTTAAAGATAATGGTCTAATTAATATCAATCCAATCTGTTTCCGTCCTCTCCACTCTACTCTTCATCGTCTAGTTAAATAACTGAAGATTGGTATGATGAAATTGAGAAGGTAAGATGGTTGGATTAGCTGTTGGACCTCTTCAAGGCATTTGACACCGTAATATAGTATTTTCCTAATAAACTAAACTGATGGTGTTCGTAAATATTGTATCGGGCATGGTTAATAGTTACCTTACAGGTCGACACCAAGTAACTTCTGTATGGCACACCTTCTGATTGTGCGGATATTGTTGCGGAAGGCCACAGGCTCTATTGATTGCCCCTTGCATTTTTGTATCTATTAATATTTCACCAAATTATGTCGCGCATTGTAAAGGAAGTTGAAAGGCTGATGACACCATTAGTTATTATGCGTCAACTCACTAAGAATATTGTTAACTATAATTAATGATGATCTCGATGTTATTCACAAATGGCTTCAGAGGAACAAACTCAGTGCTAAATGTCAAAAAAACTGAGTTGATGTTAATAGGTTTCTAGGCAAAGCGATTTTCTACCACAGACAATAACAACTAAAGGCGACTCAGAGATTTCCTGAGGAGGGCGCCCTCAAATTCCAAAAAAATCGTGTTTTTTGCATGTACAATAAAGCTTGTCCATATACTAATCACTGTGGTAAATTGCTAAGCTTAAATCCGGATCCTTCATATCGAAATCACAATTTTGTTTTAAAAATTCCGGATCCGGAAATTGTATTATACCAGTATGCCAATATGGACCTTTGATACTACACAGAAATTTTTTACTGCATCAAAACGAAAATCCGATACACCTCAAAATTTGGAATTGTGCATTTTGGTTATTATCTTTAGTTCGAGTTGACTATTGGTTCATTATTACACCAAAAAATATATTGCGAAATCCTTGAGTCAGACGTAAGTGTGAGCATAAATGGTGTCAATATTCAAGCCAGTGCATCAGTGCAAACACTTGGTGCTTATTATTATGATCTTTTAACTTGGTCATATTCAAATCGAC
>JAMKCH010037185.1:0-20459 GCA_023653785.1 Ophioderma brevispina | reverse complement strand
TGATGACCTTGAGCTAAAGTATCTTTCCACTCTTCAACATTTGCATTTTCATGCCTTTGTTCCATATTGTCCCTATAATCTAGCCTCATTTAAATGAATTGAGACACTTTGATCTGTGATTTTTGCCCAAGGGAATCATATCCCCACCGTCTGGTTTGAACCTCGACAGTTATGTGGCATGGCATAGCGCCTCTATGTGTAATTGGCGCGATTTCATGTAGCTTACATTTCGTGGAAAACCACGAAGACAATCCAACTATCACCTTTTTGTCACTTTTTTACTTTAACTTCATAGTTTATAAGGCTCAAATCTGTCTATATACTAGATGCTTGTCTTATTTAGACAATATTTATTAGGTTTGTACTACCATGGTGGAGCCAAATCTTTTAAAGATTAAAAACTTGTTTTTTAAAACGTTTAAAAACTTCCGTGCAATCTGCTCCTAACCGTGAATTCTGAATCCAGGGTGATGCTGGATCTTGGGTACTCACACACTCGTACTAGGAGATAGATCAATTATACGACCGGTGACGCTTGGATCCCAAAAACCACAACATCGACTCGGAAATTTAAGTTTCTATATGATCATGTTAAAGTTCTCTAGCTCTACTCGGAAAGTTCAACTTCTTTTAATTAACGAGTAAGGTACAAAACCGTTGAATTCCCAGGGATTCAGCACTCCGTTGCACTCGACAAATATTCGGTGATGGCTGCGCCCATGGTGTCGGTGCCATAAAACATTACAACGGCCGAACAGGGCCGCAATACTCATCTAAACATTCTAGCAACGACAATGCCGATTCCCGTGGGTGTCCAAACGATTATCGCCAAAAAATAGCTCTCAAAAAAATGGACTAACCCAAGGGTTCTTTCTTTATTGTATTATAGTTGCAATAATAATCGTATGTTTTTTTCATGTGACATTTTGATTTAAGGGGAAGCCACTTCTGGTCATTTGGCCTCTTGTTTCTCCTCCAATCTGTTTTATATGTTTATATATTGTAACTTTTTAATGATATGTGAAATAAATATTGATGATTATGATGACGCGTGAAACTAATCCTTGCGTAAGTCCACTGAATCGATTTTCCTATTGGCACCATTGTTCCCGGACCTGTGAAGCCCGGAGGACATATCCCTGCCACAAACCGGCCTTCGGAGGCTCTTCTGTACACCAGGCATCTACTGTATCGAGTCCGGATAGGTACTCATTTCAAATTCAACCGCCCGCGGCTTTCTTGGCAATTTCGACATCTCAACGTAGATTTGACAATCCCCTCAACATTCAAGAACTTGTTCCATCCGGTATCAGAATACCATTATTTTGCTTTTAGCACTTACTGAATGCATTTTTTTTCCGACAAAACCGTCACTAACGCCGCGCCACCTCCGGGGATAATGCAATTCTAATTTTTACGATATTATCATGTATAGATAGCGATCTCTAGCACTATGTTGTCTCAAATAACACATTCGCAGCTCTGAAGTCCTGCCCACTTGAAGAGACTCGAACCTGGAATCCAGAATCCTGGCGGGATGGTCTTGGTCGTGCGCGGAGTCATATCGCCGTTATCCCCTGAGCCACCTATCCTTAAATCGGCCACTGGCACATTTTTTAGAAAATATGATATTCTTAATTGCTCGTAAATGATAGTCTAGGCCATTGGAAGAATAGAGATATATTTTATTCACATAAAATACATATCGTCCCCGAAACATATAGGGCATTAAAATATAAGAGGCTAAAGGCATCCAGGTAATTTGTAGGCCAAGATTAAGTTTGCCGTAACTTTAATCAACAAATGTGTCTATTACATGAACATATCATAGACTCTATATCATTGATATTAAAAAACCACAAAGTCACAGACCGGTTCAAACAAGGTGCATGTCGTGAGTATCAACTCCAGCGTGTGTTTTCTTGTGTAACACGCCATTTTCGAGTCGTGGTCGCCATGCGACATTAATATCATGAAATCATTCTGTATACCCATAAGCGCGCTGAAGGGCTTAATAATTTCAGGTGAGGACTTCTTCTTCTTATTCGTATCCAAATACAGTGGTTCTCAAATATGATCCAGCCAGAGATGGGTACACGTCTGGCTGCTTCACTGAATTCCGTAAGGTCCTTGTCTGTGCATTGTTGCTCCAGCAACGGGCAGACGAGAGATGTTCCATTGTCGTGGTTGCAGTTCCACAACCAAACGGTAGTGTCCTGATCTGCTTCCAGGTGCCCCACTTATGCAAGAAAACCTTACATCGGCCGTCGGGTTCTCAATCTGTTGAGGTATCGCCATTCAGCCCATGAGGAGTCAGCTCTATGTGGAAGATGCTCACCAGTCAATACAATAGATGTTACTTGGGTGATAGAAAGTCTTCCTTTCACAAGGGACTACTCTCTTAAGCTCCTAGAGAGACTGTTCAAGAGGTTGGACTTTGCTTAAGAAACTCCCTCTCTCTGGATTTAAGGCAATTGGTAGCAGGTATTTGTCCAGACATCGGGTGCTTCCCATTAGATAATTGGCAGCTAGGCGCTTTGCATGCTTGACCTCGCTACGACGGATGTCTGTGGAGCAATACTGCTGGATGATAAGTTTTTTAGGTTGTGTGGGACGGAGGCCATCCTATGATAAACCGGACAGGAGGCATTTATGATGAATCAGCCTTAGTTGGCAAGGGTTCTGGTGATTTCCAGAATCTTATGGAGTAGGCATATGTGATTAACAGTGTTGTAAGCTGTTGATAGGTCGAAAAACACAAATCCGGTTACATGCCCTTCTCGGAAAACCATCCTTAATGTGTTCAGTTGGTTGAAGTACTTGGCTTGTTGATTTTGCCTGGCCGGAAACCTGCTGTTCTGGTATGAGGTGTTCTCTATCACAGGTGCGATTAAGGTTTTGAGCAGAGACGTTCAAAGAGCTTGTAGGTTTATGGCTAAGGAGTGATAGGTCTAACGTCTTGGGAATGATGGTTCTTTCCCAGCTTTAGGAGTGCAATTAATGTGCTTTCACCAGTTGGCTCGCCGGGTAGACCCGCATTTTCACAGTTCGAGATTCGAAAATTCTGAAGGGGGGGGGAGGGCGGCAACCTAGTGTACCGTCCCTCAGGCGTGCGGTAAAAAGGCCATTTTTATATTTTTATAAATTACAATGCGTCAGGTACCTTATGCGCCACTAAATCCGCAAATTAGCTATATTACCATTTGTTTGTATAATAAATGTATAGGGCCTATGTTGTTTTATAAGTAAAAGTGACACCTGAGCAGAAAATAACTAATTTTTTTCATGGGGGCAAGGCGGGGGGAAAGATGCCCCACAGGGGGGCAAGATTCACCGGGGCAGAGTCCTCCCTGCCCCCCCCCCCCCATGGCTACGCCACCTGCTTTCCTCAGATCTTTGGAACCTTTAGGGCAGTTAAAGGCAGCAATTGTAGAGCTTAAGAAGCCATTCATATGCTAATGGGACCGACGTGTTTTCGCTGCTCGGTTGAGAGGTTGTGTAAAGGCCCTCCTACTGGCTTTTCCTGGTTGAAGTTAGCAATACCGAAATTACAATTCATCCTGTTGAAGGGCGAGTGATGAAAAACCAGGGTCGCACTAAACCGTTTATCCTCTGGGATTTTTTGCTGCATTGACATTTAGTAAAAAGAGTTATCAACACACAAAAAAATCAGAATTTAATACTTTCGGCAGCTTCGGTGGGTGAATTTTTACGTCAAGATTTCCACTTTTACGTGTTATACCAATGGCGGACGTCTGAAATTGGGATTTCTTGGCCCGCCCTCACCTGGTGCCAGGTCTCTTTAAAGGCTGACTCAGAAACTTCATGCATGTACAAAACTTAAAAATTCAAATTTCAAACAAATCGTATTTTTTGGCAGATACATTATTCCTAATAACTGTGTGAAAGAACTAAGCCGACCATTTCACGTACACCCTGGACATGAGGAGTAAAGGTGGTGAATATTCCTCATTCTTGGAAAAGCAAATTAGATGAATGAAACTTTCATTATAGCTAAGCTTACGTCAATTATGACATAAAGTATTACTTCTACGTGAATTATTAATAGGCCACGCGATGTCCAAACCCGTGCGTAGAATTGGTGGTGATAATCCGTGATCACTAAGTTTGATTTGAAAGTTATACGGAAGGAGTAGTTAATGAAAATGATTGCCAGACATTGCCATTTTAATGGGGTAAGCATCGGTTAAAAAAGCATTCGTTGAATGCGTGTTGCACTTTATCAAAGATTTTAAAACAATTACACATGGATTTTGTAAAAGATAATGCCCATACCTCTCCAACTTGAAAAAATAAAAACGACTGTATATACAAGTAGGAAAATGGGTACTCGTGCATGGTCATGATAATGAAATGCCAAAGGTAAGTACAGCCGGTAGAAGATAAATCAAAACCCCCCATTCACAACAGTTAAAGATCCAAAACATACCTCTACTGCCTTTATACAAAATATGGTTGTGACTCAGGTAATAAAACATAAGTTTGTGACAATCATACAAAGTCGGATACAAAATAACTATACAACACTTTAATGTAAACATGTTATTTCCTATCTTCAAATCACAACGTTAACCCTCGTCTACCTTAAGGTTTTTTCCCCGGCTTGCTAAAACCCCCTTTTTTTGGTGCCAAAATATTTAATTGTAATTGTTAAAGTGACCATGTTCCGCTATTTAATCCATAAAACAACACATCCACGGGGGATAGGGTAGTATACAAGGGGGTGAGCCCAAAGTGATCGATAAGGGGGGTGGTAACCACCCCCCCCTCCGGACGAGAAGTACCAAATGCTAACACAACACAGGAACATCACAGACACTTGATTTTGGTGACCAATAGGATACGCTAGGGTCCTCCCCTCTTGACATTGATACCAAATGAGTACCCAACATGCCTAGCATTACGTCACCAATGAGTTCATAAAGTTCGCATGTCAGCAAAACTTGCCATTTCCATAGACACACACAGTGAAAAAAATCAATTTTCGCCAAAAAGGTTAGGAAAATCAGATTTTCAGGCGGGTTTTTGATCTACTCGATGGGAAATGAATAGGGTTTATATAATGACAACATGTTAGAGCTATAATAAGGGTTTGAGCGCTTCCTTAAAATTGCGCGAACGAATAATATCATTTCCACCCTATATTCAGTATTTTCGTACTTTCCTCAAATATATGACGTAATGGGATAACGTCATAATGGGGATGTTAGTACTATTGTGAGTACCCAATGGAAAGAAGAAGAAACTTAAGCTACCTTTGTCCCAAATGTACAGGAATAGGGTGTGTTCGTAACGAAAATCACAGGGGGTGGTAACCACCCCCCCTTCGACAAGTTGTTACAAAAAATTGGCTCCAGTTATGAAGAGGGTAAAGATCCAAAAATCAACCTCTACTGCTTTATATACAAAGGAGATGGTGTGCTCAGGGAAAACCAATAAGTTGTACATCAGACAAAAGTAGGATACACAGAACTATACACGAACGGGAAGGGAGGAAAACAGGGAGGGCCGCGGCACTAGGCCCAATAGGAAGAAAGAGACAAAAGCAAATTCGGCGGGAGACGAAAGGAGGGAGGGGGGACTCACGGTAATAACATAAATTTGTGACAAACATATAAACGTAAGGATACACATCATAAGTGGCTTTAAATGTTAAAACATAATACATAGGGCTTAATAAAACTTCCTATAAATATTGTGATGGCAAAAAAATGTAACCTATCATGTACATCATAATCTTTCAAGTTTTAATGCATTTTACATTTTGAATTTTTTGTCCATTTTTCCAAAGGTCCTCCAGTAAAGAGCAGAGCAGAATATCATCGGGTACTATTAAGGAGAGTCGTTCATGCTTCGCCTACACCTAAGGTTTGTAACCTTTGGTAGTTAGCGTGGACCCTCTAATCAGTGTAAGGTAGTTAGTGGTCTTCAAATTGTGGTGTCCACTTTTTCAATAGGGGACCAAAAGTAACGGTTACACAGGGCGCAACTTTTAAAAACTACTTCCAAAACATGTTGAAACATTTCTATATTGTACGCCTAGTCAGAAGGATTCGAAAAATGTAAAGTTTGTACACTACGACTATTGGTTTGGAAGTTAAAAATGGTTAAAAAAAGTAAATCTAAATTTGTACAAGGGGTCAAATTGACGTTCTTCGATTATATTTAAATAATTGCAAATTATTGCTGGAGGAAAGAGGACTCACCAAAAAATTGTATAGTTTTGGTTATGTTTACATTGATAAAGGTCACAAAGGAGGGGTCAATGACAATTGGTTATGTGGACCCATGACCTATTTTGTCACATAAAATAATAACATGCATTGCAGATGCTGCAAAAACTATTTCTTATTTGACACATTTAGCTAGAGAACAATTTGCTTTTTTCCCAAAATTGGGGCAACTTCTGATTTTGGACACATGTACAAATGGAATTGCCCACACTTTTTACATTTTTAGCATTTTAGCCATTTTCCCCCCGATTATACGTAGGGTTTGGTCGGTTTAGCCTATTTATCCAATAACTCTAAAACCAAATGGTTTTACAGATGGTATAAACGATACATTTGGGAATTCATTATGACTAGACCGACAATATGGATACATTTTAAAAGATGGAGTATTTTAAAAGTTCACACCCCCCTGTTGTGTGTACAATTAAAATTTGCCCCTATTGAAAAAGTGACCCCAGAATTTGAGACCACAACTACCTTGCATTGCTAAGGGGGGGGGGGGGGGTCAATACTAGCTTACCAAAGGGGCCAAAGCTTAGATATATGTGGATACATGACGGTGATGTTTGGCCAGGTCTGGCTAACCCCTCGCTCTATAATTTTGTATGTACTAACTTTAATAACAACATGTTCAAATTCCTTGTCTTCAACTTTTTCTCTTTTTTTCTGATAAGTGTTTGGCCGTCTAAGCTCATAACACCTTTACATTGAGAGTTAATGTTGGTGAATATTACTTTCGTGGAAAAGCAGCAAATATATAGAGGAATTTTGGAATTAATGCATACTTTCCTTATATGCTAAGCTAACGTCCAATTATGACGTAAGCTACGCACCTCTAGCGCGATATCATAGGCTAACGACGCGAATGAACCAAACCCTACTAAATCGGGAATACATTCATGATCACCAAGGTTGGTTTTAAAAGTTATAACGGAAGGAATTAAAGTCCACAATCAGTCATTTTTTTTCCAATTCAAAATGCCCATTTTGTCTCTAAAATTGGCTAGGTCATATCAACAACTTATATTAGTTTCTTTGTGAAAACAGACTAAAGCATCTTAAAGTGGTCTTAAAGTGCCATTGACGACGTTTTTAGACCTAAAAAAAAGTCAGATCCCAACTTCTAATTAGTAAACAGCATAAACTAATAATTTTCTTGACAAATACGATGTTTAAAAACGCTTAGCCACTTCCGGGGTGTTACCATACAACCACAATTCCAATACAAGAGTGCGAAAAATGGACTTCGATGACAAAGGGGCGCGATTTGTTTCATTTGAAAAAATCCCGCTGATAGTTGGCTTTAATATGGCAAATTATTACCAGACATTACCATTTTAAAAAAAGAGCGTAATTCAATCGGTTAAAAAATCATTCGTTGAATTTCGTTGCAGTTCATCAAGATTTTGCTAACACATACTCTGGATTTGTACAAGGGGGGAAAATCCTAACCCTTTTGCTAGCTTGAAAAAACCTTAATGCATGTATATACAAACAAATTAGGTAACTTATACTTACATGGTAATGATAATGAAATGACAAATAATACGCCTGTAGAAGATACATCACATATTCACATCAGTGGGTAAATCAAAAATCAGCCCCTCACTGCGTTTATACATCTGGCAAAGTTGTCACGTAAGAACATAACTTGTGTGATAATCATACAAAGTCCGGATACAACTACATAAGGCTTAATAAAAAGTACCACCATTTCTGTAAAAATTCTTTTCCTTCTGGCCAAGATCTAGCTATAATATATAAGTACATCAGAATTTTTCAAAGTTTTAGTGCATTTTAAAACCACAGTTTCTTTTTTTCTTCTTGCGATTTTTAAAGTCTTTTCAGTAATTTGTATCGCTAACTTTAATATGAACATGTTATTTCCTTATTCCTTATCTTCCACGTTGTTCTCTTTTTATGAATAAGTGTTCGAAACGCCGTCTAAGCTCAAATAACACCTGTACATTGGGAGGAGTAACACGTTGTGAATATTCCTTTCTGTGGAAAAGCAGCAATAGACAATGCTATTTCCATTATAGCTAGGCTACGTCAATTATGACGTAAGCTATCACACTCTTAGCGCGAATCACTGCACTACGCGCATGACCAAACCGTTACGATGTTTAAGCCGTTTTGATGTGAGACCTAAAAAACGTGATTTTAAATGTTAAAATTAAATATGGGTCGACCCAAAAAAGGGCACAACGTTTCGATCGTTAACCATCAAAACCAAACACCATTTTGCCCTAGATTTCACAGGATAAATGAGGGAAAAAAAATTTCTTCGATAGGACGAGGCTATTAGCGATCGGACATTGGCCCCTTTACTTAACTTTGTGATTTTCTTTCTTATTTTGGCCGAAAATCGAAAGATTGATCGTTATGTGAGTTTTTAGCAAAAAAATTCAAATTTTCTATTGCTTTGTACACAAAACTGATTTCACCAAGTTGTGGGAGGAGCCGTGCATTATAAACGAAGAGTGGTGATGTGATGAAAGCAGGTATACTGAAAGGAAGAGAATGAAATTATAAAAAAATAGAAGATAGAAAGAAAAAGAAAGAAATGCAAGAAAAGAAAGGAAGGAAACGAGGAAAAGGAAGAACAAGAAAGGAAATGTCAAATTGAAAAAAAAGGCCAAAAATCGAGAACGACAAAGGACTGAGAAAGAGAGGCGAAGAAAAGAGAAGACGAGGACAAAATCACAGAAAGACATACTGCTTAGATAGATAGGCAGACAGAAAAAAGAGAGGAAAGAAAGCGAAAGAAAGACTGCCAGAAAAAGCAAATCAAAGACCAATAAACAGGGAGACTAAGACAAAAGAGACAGAAAAAATTGGAGAAATAAAACCCGAAGAAGAAACATGGCTCATGAGACAGAAAAAATGCTTAAGAACAGTGAATGAAGCAGAAATATGAAGACGTGTGAAAGGGTGAGAAAAAAGGTTGAAGAGAGGAAATGAAAAAACGGAGAAGAGACGAAAGAGGTGGGAAATGAAAGGATTAGAAGGAAAAGAACGACAGAGAAGCAAAAGAAAAAAAATGGAAGGAAAAGAAGAAAGAAAAAGAAAGGAAAACGGTTGGAATGAAGAGAAAAAAACCAGATAAAAAGAGAGAAACGAATATTTAAAGGGAAAAGCCAATTAATCCGAAAGGTTTTATTCCGAAAGGTCAATATTCCGAAAATTTCGGAGAAACGACCTTTCGAATAATGACCTTTCGGATAAACCTTTCGGATCAAATAACTTCGGATTAATGACCATTATTTCATTTTTCGAATAGACCCTTCGAATCAAACCTTTCGGGGCAATGACCCTTCGAAAAAATGATCGATCGGCGATCAACCTTTCGGAGTAATGATCTTTATTTTTCGGAGAACCCTTTCGGATTATGAACTTCGGACAATGACCCTTCGGAAGAAAAAACCTTTCGGAATTAGGAGCTTCCATAGAACATTGTGTTCGGAGAATGACCGTTCGGAGGAAAAAACCTTTCGGAGCATCACATGTCGGAATGTCCGAACGGTCCCCACAATGACACCTGGATTTTGTACAGATAAATATCCATACCGCTTGACTTTGAAAAACAACACTAATGTATATACAAGTAGGAAAGGTATACTCTACAATGTAATTATAATGAAATGACAATATGTAATACGCCTGTATGAGATACATTCACATTCACAACAGTTACAGATCCAAATCAACCTCACTGCTTGCTAAATGATATGGTGTATTCGGGTATAAAATAAGTTTGTGACAATCATACAAAATCAGGATACAAATACTTCAGGTTTAATGAAACTGCCATATTTCTTAAAATATACTTTTCTTGCCAAATATGTACTATCTATGTAACAATCATAACATTTTTTCAAGTTTAGGTGCATTTTAAAACCAAGATTAATTTTTTTCTTCGATTTCAAAGTCTTTCGGTAATTTGTATGCAACTAAATTAAATACACATGTATCCCTATCTTCGACTTTGTTCTCATTTCGGTGATTAAGTGTTCGAGCCTCCATGTTCACGAACACATGTACATTGAGAGTAACGTTGGGGAATTTCCTTTCTGTGGAAAAAGCAGCAAATAGACGAATGGTAACTTTCCATTATAGCTAGCTACGTAAATTCTGACGTAAGCTATCACCTCTAGCGCGATATCATAGGCTACGCGATATGCCCCCCCAACCCGTACGTGAGAATCGGGATAAATTAGTGATACTCTAAGTTTGATTTGAAAAGATATCACTGAAAGGAGTTAATGGCAAATTGATTAACCAACTTTATTTATGAGCGTATTCAATACGGTTTGAAAAAGTAATTTCGTTGAATTCGCCGCACTTATCAAAGATTTTAGCTAACAATTACACCTGGATTTTGTTCAATATAAATGTCCATACCTACCTTAACTTGAAAAAAAAAAACTAATGTATTATACAAGTAGGAAAAGGTGATACTTTACATTGGGTAATGAAATGAACTGACCAATGTAAATACTCCTGAGAAGATTAAAATCACACTCGCACAGTTAAAATATCCAAAATCAACCCCTGACTGAGTTTATTAAAAATGGATAAAGTTACACAAGTAATAACATTTCTATATTATTTATCGTTCACTACATGATTTAAAACATACTCTAAAGTGAAAATATTCGAAAGTGGTTTACTAATATTTTAACTTGGGACCACCCAATTGGGTGGACATGAGGGTTCCTAGTGACCCAAGCTAATTATCGAATTAACGGGGCGATAGATTTTAACACTTTTCATGAAAGGATGCGTATCCAAAAATTACAAAATTACCAAAAATATGAGTCGGAAAAAGTATATCGTTAGTCGTGAAACTGACAAAATGTAGTTTGCGGATCCCTTAGAACCCCACTCCCCCTTGTCCACTTAAGTGTTAATTCAGTGGAAGTTGTTCTGCAAGAAATTTGGATAATTAAATGTTGACTGCAATCAAAATTGTATTTGCATTTTTGTTCTTTAGTACCATTTTTGTGGTTACCAGCTCCTCATTTTGGTAAAACGGATCCTGCGGGTTAATTGATTGCTGGGATCGTATCTTAAAGCTCTTAAGCACTGACCTCTACAAATGGATAGCGGGTCAGAGTCGCCGATTGAAACATCAGGGAGTTTATTTTTTGACAAATACAATATGGCGAGAAACAATGCGTATACCTTGTCCAACAATAGAACAACTGTGTGGAATATGGAATATGTGCACCAGCAGGTGTATGCATTGTTTCCGCCATATTGTATAGCTCAAAAACCAACGTCCTGTTGTTTCACTCAGCGACCATTCAACTGTGCCGCAACCCGCTATCCATGTGTAGAGGTCAGTGCTATTAAGCTATTAACACTATCGCTATGTTGTTTTTTTTCAGCGATACTAGCTAACCGTCTCTTCTTACCTTACAACAAATAGTCATATGGTGGCTGGCACAAAGTGTTGCGTTTTTATTGGGACACGCTGTGCAACTAATATAAGTATTAAATACACTATAGACCGTATTCAATAGCCAGCCATGTTGGTGGACAAGATAGACGCATTCCAGTACTACAATACATTCACCTGTCAATGATCCCTGTGCGATCGCTACACATGGATCGATTGACAGCTTAATGTATTGTAGTCCTGGAATGTATGCATCTTGTCCACCAACATGTCTGGTGGCTGACGTCATATTGAATACGGTCTATACAAGTTTGCCCTCATCAATAGGCACCCACCCTATGTGTTTCAATACATTTTGAATACATTATTAATTAGGCAATTTTTCACCCCAAAGGTATTTTCTAAATGGGACTTCATGAAAACAATTTTATTGACACAAACGTGTACCATTGTATTGATACATGTTTCAATAAAACAAAATGCCCATTGTCTCTAAATTGCTAGTGTTAGGTCATATCAACACCTTATATTATTGTTTGTTTTGAAAAAAAACAGACACTTGGCAAAAACAGGCATTGTAAAGCGGTCTTGAAGATGTCATTTACGACTGTTTTTAGAGCTAAAAAAGTCGGATCCCGACTTTTAATAGTAAACTAAGCATACAAATCATTATTTCTTGAAAAATATGGCGTGTTATGCTTAGCCACTTACGGGGGTCTTTACTACAACAATTTCCAATACAACAGTGCAAAATATCGATATTGATGAAAAATAGGGAGCGCGATTTGTTTACATTTGAAGAAATCGCTGATAGTGGCTTTAAGTCCACAAACTTAGTTCTAAGGAAATATACTCAATATTTTTAACAAATCAGTAAATGAAAAAAAATCAGGCTGTTTTACCTCTCATTTACCTGAACCTTTTTTGGAACAAAACTCCCGGGGTGGTTACCACCCCCGTCATCCGATTCCTATCAAATTTGATAAGGTAAAAATGGTAGCTTAGTATTCTTCTTTCCATTGCTTTCAAAATAAGTACCGACATTTACATTATGACGTCACTATAACATCTTAAGTTGAGAAAAGTATTAAAATACTGGATATAGGGTGGAAAATTGGTATTTAGCAATTTTACTGACTCCAAAACTTTATTATAGCATTAGAAGGCTCGGAGTATATAAACTAGTCATTTCGCATCATAAAACCGCACGAAAATCGGACATTCCTAACGTTTTTAGTGAAAAATTAGGGACACTACGAGCAATGGAAATGGACAATTTTGCTCTCACATGCGAACTTCAAGATGTCATTCAGACGCAATGCTAGGAATGTTGGTCCTCATTTTATTATCAATGGAAAGAGGAGGACCATAGCTATCAATTGAAACAAAAATCAAGCGTCTGAGATATTTCCTTGTCATGCTAGTACACTTCTCTCCTAAAAGGAGGTGGTTGTCACCAACACTTTGGGATCACCCTGCACCTTACCTATACCCCTGTGGATGTTTGTTTTTGCCTAAAAAGGAGCGGAAAATGTCAATTGACAATTACATATTTTGGTAATATAATTACATAATTAAATAATTTGGTACCTGGAAAGGGGTTTTATCAAAGCGGAAAAAATAAAGGGAGTGACAATCACGAGGGTCAATTGGGAAAGTTGTGAAAATTATAATTTTGTATGTGGTTTTAATTTATGCTAAAGAACAGGAATTAAAGGCTAACTCAGTGATTTCCCGATGAGGGCACACTCAATTTTCAAAGAAATCGTGTTTTTTTTATATATACATAATGCTTGTCCATATACTAATCAATCGTAGTCCTTCATATAGAAAATCACAACTTTGTTATAAAATCAGGATCCGGAATTTTTGTTATACACCGTACCCTATGGTACTATTATACTGTACATAAATGTTTACTGCGTGAAAACGGAAAAGCCGATTCATCTCTAACTTTGTAATTAAGCATGTTAGGTGACTATCTTTAGTTCTAGGTGACTATTTTTAATCACTTAACAAAACATTATATTTCGTAAATCTCTCAGTCGGCGTTTAAGTATTTAAAATTCCACGTTTATGACCTGTAAAAAAACTATTTTTACACTTAGGCACTTGTTATACTACACTCTTTAATTACAAAATTTCTATGCAACTTCCAGACCACCAAAAGAAAAAAATAATTTTAGTGGTTTTGTTTACTTTACCTTTGTACGAAATTATTATATTTCATCTATAAAAGTGTTTTTATATTTAAGATGAGAAATGTTACCCAATTGGCATTAGGTTTTTAGACATTTTATTCTATGAAATAAAGTGAAAAAGAGGTTGACATTTCATCCTGAATCTTGGCCTTTCACAGGCATTTGGAAATAATTTGATATAATTATGGTTCATTTTTTGTAAGTGGACTTGTTTTAATTTGAATCAAAAGCAATTTCTGGGATCGAAATAACAGTAATGTACATTAAATATAAACGTTGCCGATATGAAATATCTGGTGATTATAGCAATTTATTTGCGGCAGGATAACGTTATTGTATTTCAAAGAATGCCACTTTAATCGGCGAACGTTCTGCGTTACGTACAGCTAATATAAGGCTTGGGCCAGTGGTTCTACACTGTTAAAAACATTTCCGTAAATTTACGGAAATTTCTGGCAGCAGAATTTCCAGACATTTTAGGGTAAATTTACAGATATTTCTGTCAATTAACGGAACTTGACAGTAATTTTACAGAAATTTGTCTCATATTATGGAAAAAATGTGTATTTTAAAAGATTTTTCCGGAATTCAAAATTACGGAACCAAAAAAAAGTCCGGAAATTTTGCTGGTTCCGTAATTTTCATTTGTGCAAAATGCATGGATATTGGTGTGAAAGGCTCTAGATCTCTTTGGGAACCCACAGCCCCTAAAAAGTATACATTTATTTGAAGCTTACTAATAGAGGATTCCAGAAATACAGTTGAGAACAATATAAGATTATTCCCTAGGGAGTTACGCAACCACTAATGTGCAAAATATGATGAAAAAGATGTCATTTTAAACACACCTGAATTCAAAAGTTGTAGCAACAGCCTTTTATGTAATTGTCAATTTGGTATCCTTAACACACAAGCTTTCCATTGATATATAACGTTATAGGTACATGATGTAGCAAAGTATTTTTGCTCAAGGCTTCCAACTGCCATTTTTACCATTGAAATTCATTGTTAAGGAGCATCGGCCGGGCATCGGCTTTGCCATAAATGCAAATATGAGCCCAAAACAACAATTAAACATTTGATAATAAAGTTTTCTGATTTATATATGTGGTTTAGATATTTTTAGAATCTCTCTAGAAGAAAATGAAATGTGTTAAGCACATGACCCCTGTGGGGTCAACTTTTCATTAAATGCTGCGCCTGCTCATCCTGGGCCTGCTCATCTTCCTCCACTTTCCAATTTTTTTTTTAATTAAAAAGCAAGATTGGAATATGATTCATATTTTTCAAAAATAATCACTTGCCTCTTGTTGCCCTTGCAATGCATGCTTTAATTTAATAACAAAATTGAACTAGTTGGCCTGAAAATTTTTTAATAATCCATTTTATGATACAAAAATATCGGCGCACTGTCAAACTCCACCCATTTACTGGCCCAGTTCAAAACGCAGGGCCACATGCAAAAAACACAATTTGTTTGAAAATTGATAACGCCCTCCTCGGAAATCTGTGAGGTCAGGCCTTTAATCAACTACTAATTTCTTGAGATACTTTGTTTTTCAAATTATTAAATAAGGTAGTGGGCTACGTAATTTGCATTTTTTGCTGTTAAAGACCTATCAATTCATTTTTTACATAATAAACATGGTGGATACCGACAAAAAATACGTACTGTTGTAAGGACAGGAAATGACATAGGTCACCTAATTGCATAATAAGGGCAGTCCATCTTGGATTTTAAAAAAGCGTTCCAGTCCCCATAAAAATTTAAATAAAGGACAAATTTGATGAATAAATAAGGCTTTTTAGATTCAAATACTACCATAATGTCCGTACAGACAAATTACTAGGCGAATAGCAAATATAATTTGAAAAAGGCGTTTTATTATTTTAATTTTATTTGTGCAAGTACTATGCAAAATGAAAAACATTTTACATGATTGTATTGATATAGGGAAACACCGCGAAGGGTAAATTTGCTTATGTATTTCACACTTAAAAAGTGATATATATTCGGACGGAATGTCGGAATTTTCATCAAATAAAAAACCAAATTATAGCTGAAGAAAAATATTTTTATCTGGTAAATTGGATATTCCAAAGCCATTTATTTAGTAGCTTCCTAACCTAAAATGATCTGAAAAATATCCGTTGATTGAAGGGAAGTTGAGCCGTGGTCCAATGTAGAGAAAGAATCATACCTCAAGAATCCCGTCACATCTTAACATAGGTGTACCAACAGAAAAGAATTGATTAGCTTTAATTTGTTGTAAAGATCAGCACAGGGTTTATAGGTAGAGAACAGCTATAATCTTGAAATTCATGTAGTCGGTTTTGTACTCTGTCACGGATTAACAATAAAGAACGGCTGTTCATAGAACCAATCAATAACTCATCTTTAACAGCACAACATGCTAAATGTCCTAAATTGCACGCGGTGCAGTAGAGTTCAGCGTTTTCTAGTAATTTAAATGTGTTAAACCTAATTTTCGGAAAAGTTGCTTCCAATGTAGTTCTTAACACTTTTAAGTGCCCAAGGGGGGGGGGGGTTCCTAGTACCCAACATTTGTTATTTATTTGGCGATTCGCGGTTACGCAATCAAATTTTTCAAGGAGTTTTTTGCTAATTGTCGCATTTATGAATACGCTTTTCCTGATATACCAAATTTAAGTCCGCCCACGGCTTCATTAGATAATTAGGTGGGTCCAAACCCCCGCCCCCTTGGGCACTAACGGAAGTGAAAAAAAAATCACGATATTACTATTTAAAAAATTAAAGTAAATAAATCTTGGGATTTATTGTGAGATATTATACTTAGAGGGCAATTAATTTAATATTAATAATTATAATACTAAATCAAATCACCTTTATATGCTGATGCATCAATTTTAATTTTTTCATGACGTGCTCTAACCTGTGTAGCTTGGGAAAATTAAGGTGATTTTGAGTTTTTGAGAAAAAATACAAGATGGTATAATTTGGAAATATATTTTGCAATAATGATTTATTTTTTAATTGGTTTTTATTCTAGAGGTGAGTAGATTATAATGAATTTTTGGTTCAAAACCTGATATTGGAGGTTGCTGAGGATGGAAATGTGCGAACCACTCTTGTTCAGAGAGTGAAAATTTAAATTTCCATAGGTCATAGGTCAAAGGTAGGATTTTCCATTTTTATTGTGGGGGATGTGGTTCTACCTGGGCCCATTTACTTGTGGTTTAGTGTCATGATCAAAACTACCACGGAAGTGGTATCTGGTTGGGTCCCTAGGAACCCCCCCCCCCCTTTGGCACTAACGGATTTTTTTTTTTTGAAGCTTGTCACTTAATTGTTTAAACAAACACCACAGTTTGAACGATTCAACCGGGAAATTAAAATGTAAAAACTTGCGTGAATAACCAAATTGTTCACTATCGAGCACAATGCGCCCGTTATACTCTACACGTTAGAATGCCCACTATACCTTTCTTGTTTAATTTGATGAAACTGTTGCTCAAAAGTTGGAATATTTTTTTCAGACCAATCTTAAAACGTATTTCTACGTATTTGAACGCCTCGGTAATCATTTCGAGTAGGTTGAATGATTACATAAATTAGTCCCCACACTGTGAAGTGAATCCATGCATAATTTTGGAATTACGTAACAAGGCCTTTTGTTGGGAGCCATAAAATGTCAGCCATTATAATTGTTTTGTGTTTCCTTTAAACCTTCTTCTCCAGCCCGGCATTGGGCAACGAGCCCATTTTTTCAGAGTTGGTTGTTACCTTAAACAACAAAAACTGACACAGTGGCTCCCAAGGCTATGCCTCATCCAAATACATTGTCAATACGCCAAAGAGTACTTGCACTCGGACGGAAAGGGTACAAAATCGCCAGAGTCACTAATTTCCTCGGGATATCGCAGAGTACAGTCTGTAAAATCCTCAGACATCATCAAGAGGTGGGTCATTTGAGGCCACGAAAATCTTCAGGGCAACCACGATTGACTACCAGACGAGATGATCGCCGACTGCTTAATCCGTGAAGTAGAGCTCGGAAAATGCCAACGAGCCGTCTTCGTTGTTTGTGGAGAAGACATTATGGAATCAACGTTTCCATCCAAATTGTAAATCGGAGATTGCTTCAGCGCGGTTACCGAGCAAGACCAATGACCAAATTCTACGCCAAACTGTTCACCACAGATTTGATCGACTTCGCTCTGCTCGGGAGCACAGAAGATTACGGCTCAGACACTGAAGAGATGACTGTATTCAGGAATGGACTCAAGGTGGTGGCGGCTCAGTGATGGTATGGGCCTATATTCATTATGGAGGAAAAACATCACCGGTGGTGTCAGATGGAAACATGAACGCCGTCGTGTACCTGGACATTCTGGAAAATCAATGTCTGCCACATGCAAGAAGAAGAAGGGGGTTTTGTAAACAATTTCCGCTGTAGTGAGACAATTTCTTGAGCCAGAGGGGTGGAGTAGATACCATGGCCTGCTTGCTCCCCTGATTTGAACCCTATCGAGCATGCTGTGATGCTTTAGGCTGAGCCGTCTATTGTGGAACAATCTTCCTCAAACAATACAGGAGTTAGCTCAGCCTCTGACTGATGAGTGGGACGCTCTGCCCATTGACATCATAAACAACCTTGTGAACATTATGGCCATACTCGATGTTAGTGACTGATTGACATTTAAACAGTACTATTGAACACTTCCATGCATAAAATCACCCAAAAATATGTTATGTACAGACTGTCCCAAACAAAACTATACAAAGATTCATTTTTTGGCCAAAAACTTAAGTTCATCTCAACTGAACTTTAACTGAATCTTTTTTAGGAATGTTCCAGCTTTTATGAGATTTTTAGTTGGTGTAATTTGAGGGTCTGGTTTAGGAGTTATGGCCAATTATCTGAGACACTTGAAAAACCTGTTGGGCCAGTTTCGGCTATCCTGATATATGAAAT
Organism: Ophioderma brevispina; assembly: GCA_023653785.1. Taxonomy (NCBI): domain Eukaryota; kingdom Metazoa; phylum Echinodermata; class Ophiuroidea; order Amphilepidida; family Ophiodermatidae; genus Ophioderma; species Ophioderma brevispina. Next base: position 1,642 of record JAMKCH010037185.1, on the reverse strand, counting down.
TCAACTTCAAGACAATCTTTATTGAACATTCAAATAAAAAATAGGTGTGAAGTGCTGCTTCTTGTGATATAACATGATTTATAGCTTTATAATATCGCAATTGCCAATAAATAGGGCCTACATGTAGCATTGGGAAATTCAATTCCTAACAGTCTTGTTGTCTCAGCCTTACTCCGGGGTGCAGCAGAATGTAAAACCATATTCACCCTTGTTGAATGTAAACTGAAACCTTTGAACACCAACAATCATTTCCTTTATTTCTCATTGTTCAACACTGCTTTCTTCATTTTGTTCCTCCATGGCATCTTGGAGTCAGTTGAGAATAAGGAAAAGGTAAAACTGTCCCTCCACATTAGAGCATTGTCCACACATTGTCCCCAACAGAGGCCTGTGGCTGCTCCATTAGTTTCAGCAGTCAATTTACCAATTTTTTCATGGACTTCATAATTATTGTGCCCCTGAGAGTGAGCCCCCCCCCCCCCCCCCCCCCCCCCCAGCATAATTTCTGGCGCTTTCTCTGTTGAAAAAGAATAGTTATAATATAGTTCAATGCATTATTATACATTACCTTTGATCTTTACAGTATGCTTTTGTTTGAAAATGGTTTAATCACACAATGATGCTACAGGCCTTATACCTTTAGTTCTTGAACTTTCAAGTGAAACTGGCCCAAGTGGTATTTTATCCGTTGTGTTCAATTGACAATATCTCCAGTTAGGGTTCATCAAATTGGATGGAATAAAAGCGAGAATTTAGATTACGATTTACTCTAACAAATACAATCAAAATATCTCGCAGAACTGCACAGCTTATATTTTTTATAATGTTTAGTTTGATTGTATAGTGTTTTGGGACAGTTGGAAAATATGACTGATGTAAGAAACTTGTAGCAAAATCAAGTTCGTACACTGTTCGTAAAGGGTTAATTGTGGACTCAGTTCATGGTGATATGTTCGGAAGAGACTGATTATTCAAGTTGGGTGGCGATATACACCCTTGATATCATAAATAACTCGCACTGTTAGAGTCATTCCATAAAAAGTGGTAAAAATATTTTGTTCCAACTTTATGAGCAACAGTATAGTTCTGGATCTGAATTTTTCGCTGTTGGTGCAAAACAAATTACTTATAAATTAATAACCCAGAATTACATTTGGTTAGAGAAATTTTATTGTAAACAGAAACGAAAGTTGGTCCTCTTGTTTGAAACCCCGTTTTTAAGATAATATGTGGAAATATAACTATTTTACGAATGATAATGGAATATGAGAAACATGCTTTATTAGCTAACATATTCAGAAAACTCGAGTTCTGTAAGCATGTTTGATTTCGATTTAGGATCAATATCTAACTTAAGTAGTATTCAAATGACGTTATATAAATTGCGCCTGATTGTGAAATGAAGGTGTGACTCATGTTTAAATATTGTTTCTTATTTGGCTTTACAGATGTTGTTCTTTTTCTACTCTACTTGAAGGGATACACAGATTTTCTGAAGATACTATTTGGTTGTGGTTGTTTTTAAGAATTAGTCGGTTTTCCTTTTTCGGTCTTGTCCGTTTTTCCGTCCTCTTAGTCTGGGTGTGTGCCTCTCTGTATGTCTGTCTGTCTGTCATATTTTTGTCCGATTTAGCTCCAAGAC
>JAMKCH010037184.1:0-83323 GCA_023653785.1 Ophioderma brevispina | reverse complement strand
AATGATAAAGCTTGTGAAGAAGAATGTTGTGGTCAATAGTGTCGAAAGCCTTGGAGAGATCCAGGAATACCCCCATGGTGTGGAGTTTATTTTTTAATGCAAGGTTGAGGTTGGTTGTTAGTTCAAGGAGTGCCATGTAAGTTGAGCGTTTGGGCCTAAAACCGTATTGTTCATCGACAAGAATGTTGTGCTTATTGACGAATGTAGCCAGACGTGTTGTAATGAAGTTGATGTACGCTATGTTAGGGTCATTTTCTGTGAGTATATGTTCCCATGACTCAGTGTTGAGTCTACGGTTAAATGTGCGAATGTTGTGATCTCTGTAGTCACGTTTAGTGAATGAAGTTTTTGTGGCATGCTTGTGCTTAAGAGATGTAATGAGGAATATTGGGAAGTGATCTGTAGTGTCAGTGACAAATACCCCTGGTATGGAGTCTGTATCAGTGGAATTGGTGATAATGTTGTCAATGAGCGTGGCTGTGTTATGCGTAATTCTTGTAGGTCTGTTAATATTGGGGATATAAGAGTTTGCAAGTGATGTTTTAATAAAATCATTAATGTGTGGATGAGTGGAATAATTGAGGAGATTGATATTAAAGTCGCCAACAATATAGACATCACGGTTGGTTTTATTTAGTTCAGTGAGAAGCTGCTCGAAGCTGTTGTTAAGATTTTGGATTGTGTGTTCATGCAGTCTGTAAATGACTCCGACTGTAATGTGTTTGGGTCTATTGTTGGTGTTAATGTTGAGATCGATGAAAAGTGAATCAAATTCTGGTCCTGGTGTTATGTCGATGATTTTGTATGAGAGGTGATTTTTTATGTAAAGACAAACTCCCCTTCCTCTGCCAGTGAGTGGTCCTGGAATGTACGTGTAGCCATTGAAGTGAGGTGGTGACTTGGTGTCAGTAAGCCATGTTTCAGAAAATGCTAAGACAGAGAAAGAGTGGTTGAGGTGATCAAGATAGTTAGTGATTTCTTCATGTGATTTTGTGATACTGCGACAGTTGAAATGGAATATGGAGAATGAGTCGTTGCTTGATGGATTTATTAGTGTGTTGAAGCTGTCATCTGTGTGATAGCGGGAGTCAGAACCAGGATCGTTTGTGGGAGTGATGAAAGATGGGTTGTCACATGTTTGAGATGATATTGGGTCTGTAAGTAATGGGTTGATACAAAGGGAGTTAAGTTTGATGATGTTCAAATTAGTGTTGGTGAAAAATTCAATTAGTGATGCGCGAAAGTCTTCATCGTGAAGCTGGTGGTTAAATGGCAGTTCGTGTATTGCAGGGCACGGCATACAGAAAGGATAAAATCAAAGGAAAATAATAGCGAGGAGGGGTTATGAGGGAGAGAGAGAATGGGAGAGAGAGAGGGAGAGAAAGAGAGAGGGAGGGAGGGAGAGAGAGAATGAGAGAGATGGGATGGATGAGGTTGATTGAAGAAGGAAGAAAGAAGAGATCAAATAAGAAACCGGGTAGATAACAGTGAGACAATACCTGTGGGCAAGATGTGTTGACAAGTCAGACAAGACGAAAGCAACAAGGACTAGCACAGAGTAGAACAAACAAGGGGACTAAAATACTTAATACTATAGACAAGGGGGAGAGGTTGCTAAAGTGGGGTACCGTCCGAATAAAATGACTTAAGATTTAAATAAGGAAAAAAAAAACGTGGATGCTTTTATCACCGTCACGTAGCCAAGGGAGTGAACGGAGCTCAGTGTGTTTAAGATAAGACAAAAAATATTCAATACGTGAAAAATGAAATAGAAATTCTCTTTCTCCCTCCCTCCCTCTCTCTTTCTCTCCCTCCCTCTCTCTCCCATTCTCTCTCTCCCTCAAAAATGAAATAAAATAAAAATTCAAAAGAATTAACAATTGAACAATGAGTGAAAAAAAGAAAACGCTAAAAGACAAATAAAAAAGAAAAGACGGAAACAAATAAGAATTTAACAGAAAAATAATATTAAATTAAAATTAATTAAACATACATAAAATAATATAAGCAGATAAAAACAAAAATTATTAATAACAAAAGTTAATAAACACCAAATAAATGTAAATATAAACAAACATGTCAAACTAAAAGTGCACAAAAATACCCTTTGATAAAATATGAAAAGCAAGGAGTTTGTTCAGGAAAGATGTGGCGTGGATTTATTAAAATACTTATTAAAATAAAAACAGCAATAATAAATAAACAATGAAACTTGAACATAAATATGAACAACGTTAGTAAGTAAGTTTAAAAAGAAATTAAGAAATAATGAAAATATCGAATACGGTCAACAATTAATGAAACAATAAAATAAGCATTTAAAATGAGCAAAATATGACAAAATATTAAACTAAAAAGTAATACAAATTAATTGAAGAAATAAAACCCGAATATTAAAAATGAAAAAATGACAAATACATTAAAAAAAAAAGAAAATACGAAGAAAAATGTTTTTTAAAACAATTATAAAAATAAAAAATAGAAATGTAACAAATATGACCCAAAATAAGATAAGATTTAACAAATATAATAAAAAAAAGACAAAAAGTGGAGAAAATGATCAAAAAACAAAATATACACTCAATTTTATAAAAATAATTAAAATATTTTTTTTTCAAGTTATTTTTTCATTTTTCAATTTGGTGAAAATGAGAACCTGAATTGGATGGGGTAGGGTTGTGTTATATCATATAGCGCATGACGGAATCAATTGCAATACCAAAAACGAACTATGGGTAGTTCGGATGGGTAGTTGGGAATTGTCCATATAGATAAAAAGGGATAGGGTGTTGAGGTAATGTAGATTTGCCCTGGTGTAATTGGAAGGAGGAACCTGGGTTAGTTGGGAAAGGGCCACTCTTGGTAGATGAGAAGGTGGATCTGTGTTAGTTGGGAAGGACGATCTGTGACAGCTGGGAAGGGCTCCCAGACAGTTGTGGAAGGGGTCTTGGATAGTTCGAAATGAAGAAAAGACCTTGGGACTTTGGGCAACTAGTAAAAGGGCCCTGGTATAGTTGCAAAGGGGCCATGTGGTCGGTAGTCAGACAGGGACCCTAAGGTAGTGACAAAGTTTAATAATGCAACAGGTTACGTCTGATGAGGTTCCGCACGGAACCAAACAACTCTAACCTTGTACCCCCGCCGCAAACCGCGAAAGCCGAGAACCGCGAAATTCTAGTTGTTTTGGGGCATCGGGTATGCCCGATTAGGCGTAAAATGAACAAGCTCCTTCTTTAATCTTGGGATTTTAATATATAATAAATAAACATAATTGCTACTGGGCTATTTCACACTAAGCGTGCACTTTGAGTCTCGCAGAGGGTCAAAATTCATCTCTGTCTGATTTACACAAACTCAGTGGATTTGAAAAAATTCAGGATGTGTCTCAGTAAGTTCCAAAATATTAGAGCATGACATTTTCAGTAACATCACTAAAAATATCACTGAATTAGGGATGAAAAGCTGCTGTCTGGAGAGGACATTTTATTTAACAATCACCATACCATCTTCAAAATGGCAATTCTTAATTTGTTCTAGGGTTATACCAATTTATTATTTAGGTGTGCTGGTCATTGGACATTGCTGAACACTTGGTGAGTCTTTAATGTGTCATTTTACAATATTTAAAATATGTTAGCTGTTTGAAATCCAAATAGTAATGCTGAACATTTGGCAGGGGAAATTGTGGTAATCTCATTGTTTATCACATTACATTTTTAAACTATGCAGTTATATAATGCAGATATATGTGCAGTTATATCATTAACAACTTCATTCCCAATTTTTAGTAAAAGTTTCACATCAAGATGTCTTGTTGAAATACACAATCTGTGGAACTTAGCTGAGAAAGGACCATATATTCTGGAGAGGACATTTTGTTTAACAATCATCATGCCATCTTTGGAATGGCCCTTTTTTACCTTAAATAGGTGAATATTTGTCTAATGTTTGACTGTGCTGGTCACTGGACATTACTGCACACTTTGTGTGTCTTTGATGTGTCATTTTACATAATTTAAAAAATATTAAAGCTGTTACAAATCCAAATAATGCTAAACATTTGCAAGGTTAATTGTGGAAATCTAACTGTGTCATCACAGTACATTCATGAACTATGCAAGTATATCATCAGCAACATCATTCCATTGTATAGTAAAAGTTTAACATCAATATATCCTGTTGTTATGAAAAATCCATAGAATTTAAGCCGAGAAACGACCATTTAATTTGTTCTGGAGAGGACATTTTGTTTAACAATACTTAAAAAGACAATTTTTATGTTAACTAGGTTCATACTTGTCGGTTGTTTGGCGATGCAGGTCAGTGGACACTGCTGTACATTTTAAGAGTCTAAAATGCCATTTTAGATTGTTAGCCAGTACACATCCAGATATTTTGGAACATTTGCGTTATAAAGAAGTACTTAATTTTTTTTCAAGAATTACTCAAGAACCTAGACAACTTGCGGTTTCTAAACATAATATACAACATAAATGATTAACTTATCACATAAATATAGATGCTGCTACTTAAATACTTTATTTTCTTTGGATTTTAACAAAAATCATGTATTGTTCTGGAGAGGACATGCGTTAAAAAAGATGCAAAATCATAAATTTAGACTTCCCAAAGCATGACAACAGCAAATTTAGGTTCTAATCTGTTAGGAGAAATAATGCTTCTTTTGTAGGAATAAAATATAAAATACTCCAGTCATTCTTGGTTCAACAATTACCCATTATCACATGTTCTGGAGAGGACACACTTTTAACACGGAATCAAGATGGTGAAAACAGACCCTTGGTTATATTTCTGGCAAATACCCACTCAACTAATTGTCATTTGTCATCATTAGGTAACAATACAAAGTTGTTATAGACAAAGTTTCAGAAAATATTTTGAATTTATTAAAATACAAATGAAGCCTTGTTGTGGAGAGGACATTGCATTTTTCTTTTAACGCGAAATACAGATTTTACATTAATTTTCATAACTTTGTCATTTTTACATCAATTTTCCTCATTTAACTTGTATACTGTTACACACATTCTATATTTTACCACTAATAAAAACAATAACACAGATGGTATACCATATGTTAGGGATTTTAGGTGCAATACCTTCAAAATCTAAAATGAGACTCCAAAAATGTGTTAAAAGTGCACATTTTAGCCAAAATTTAATAGAAAGAACAAATAGAATTCCGTAAAAATGCTCCTGTAGCTTACTCTCCAAAGCATTTATCATAAAAAAATGTATAATACTGTTATTTCCCCAATTTAAGCAACTAGCTTTGATAATAGTGGTAGTTGCTAAAGTGCACGCTTAACGTGAAATAGCCCTACTGAACATATAAAGATTTATACATGCAATGAATGATTTTTTTTATGTACAATCAAAACACAACAGAATTAAAAGCAGGTCATTAGCAACTTTATTAATCAATATATGTGTACTAGTGTAGACTTGTTTCTGTCACAAGTAAAACAACACATATCTGGATTTATTTTAATAATGCTAGTTGTATTAACAAAAATACAAAATTATGGGCAAGTCCCATTTTTGAACTCTATATAATAGTGTTTTTTTTTCTTCAGCTTCATAAAACCACGTAGCCTGACTTGCAAAAGATCTTGAACATTGTCTGATTTTTAAAAGTTATCATACAAGCAAAACATATGATTTTGAACCTTTACTTGACACTAAAAAAGCCTTTTTTTATACTTGCATAGTATTCAAAACACTGAATTTAAATGGACGCATTTGAAAACAAAAGGTACAGAAATTTATGCAAATTATGCAAATGTGCACCTCATTTAAATGCTTATCACTTATTGTATCGTCTAAGTCTGTTTATTATTAACTATAAACTGACTTGGGTTAGAACATAATTAGGCCTTTAAACTTTTGTCACACAAAGAAAAGTGTTTTTTAAATGACCCGATAACACAAAATACAGCCATTTTTTATGCAAATTAGTCTCTAATTATGTAAATTTTTAATAAAGAGTCCTTGGTCTCAACATTTTATTTTATATCAAGGGCCCACTTGGATCATACTTCAAATCTGGTGAAAATTAAACTAGGCAGTCTTTTTCTATACGATTTTGTGGTTATAAATTCACCGATAGTCGCAGAAAACCTGGAAAAATATCGCAAATTTAGAAATTGGCCATATATGCAAATTATTACTTGATGGCACTTTTAGTAATGTATGTTACTCTAAATCCCCCTTCAAATTTGGGTGAAAATTGACAAAGCATGGATTTTTACTGCATTTTGTGGTATATAAAATCAAAGGTGCATCTAGGATACTCATTTTGTTAATAAGGTCACAAGCCGTAAGATAGTGATCATACCAGTATGTCTTGTGAAGTCACGTGTAAAACTAAGCTGAAAATTGTAACATTGACCTATGGAGTATGCTATTCAATTAAAACAAACTCCATTTATGGTTTACAAGCCCACCCTAATTTGTTTCTGAAGTCAAGGGTCACTATCACAGGTCCAATGTCCATGGGAAACCTATCATTGACCACAACAAAAGGCACTCAAACTCATCCATCAGCTGTTTTATCTGCCAAACAGCACCTCCATAAACAAATTCCACTCCCTAAAATGCTGAATAAACCATTTCCAATTCATATAAAGTGCAACAAGATTAACAAACCACCAGTATTGTCTTAGTTAATAGTTTCATATGTCTTACACACATTAAACAATTTTCTTTTACCTGGATTTGGCTACAAAAATAAAGCTTTCTTAATTTCCTATATATTTCCCTCCATACGCTAATTTGTATTGGCTCCTATACACAATTGCAACTTTCACCAACAACTAAACTTTTCATACTATATTCTTGTATTTCAATATTATCTATTTTTTATTATACTTATTTCAAAAACTTTTGTACTAAGCAAGTAGCAATAAAACTTTCACGAATTCAATCTGATTTGTGTCTACCGTGCTTTCTTACATCAGTATTTCCCAACTCACAATAGAACAACCCAACCAAGACTCACTCCTTGGGGCGCCCCTTTCCTTTTAAAGGAATTTGTTCTAAAAAAGGAGTACTCAGTGTGTTTCTAAATTCTTGAAAAATCTGTGTACAATTACTTACTGAAAATCAACTCCTGTATTCTCACCAATCTGGTTTTAGAGAAGGTAGTTTCTCTACCGATACATGCCTCATTCATTTTACCGATCATGTGGCGTTACACAGATGTCTTTCTCATGGTAACTACACGGGTATGGTGATGTTGGATCTACAAAAAGCCTTTGACACGATCAACCATGCAATTTTTGTCAATACACTACTTCATGCATGGGCATTGAATCGATAGAATGGTTCAAGTCTTACCCTAAGTGATAGACCAGATTGTCTGTGTGAATAAAACCAACTCCAAGCCAATGTCAATCACATGCGGTGTGCCTCAAGGCAGTGTCTTGGGGCCACTTCTATTTCTCTGCTATTTCACACGTATGCCAATCAGCGTTGACTGTAAGCTTTTACTCTATGCAGATGATCGCCTGATTGTTTGATGTCAACGATCCAAAGAAATTGCTGCTAAAGCTCAGCATGGAGTTAGAGTCGTGTCAGCAGTGGCTCATTGACAACAAGTTGTCTCTCACTTGGTAACGACTTAGGCCATTCTTTTTGCTTCAAACAGAAATTAAAGAACAAAATAATTTAATGGTACGTTCAATAACGAACTATTTAAATCTGCAAAATCTGTCAAATATTTGGGGATCACCTTGGACCATTTTCCTTTCAAGGGAAGCTGTTGCAAATATTGTCATTAAAGAGCCGGGGCAAGACCTCAGGTTTCTTTCAGACAAGCCCAAAGTCTTGATCAAAAACATCGCAAAACTTTAGTTTCAGCTTGATTCAGTGGGTATTTTGATTATGTTGTTCGTCCTGGTTTCAGGCTCTTTTCTAAAAAACTCCAGCACAAACTACAGGTCCTCGCAAATAAATTGTCAGATTTGTCCTTGGTCTGGACAAGAACACATGTTGGCCAGAGAACTCGATAAATTAGGGCTTCTAAATTTGAATATAAGGGTCTGCATGAAGCCTTAACCATGCTTCAAAATTTATAATAACAATTCGCCAAAGTATCTGAGTGATCATTTTATAAAAGTCTCAGAAAGGCATCGCATAATATACCATGGATAGCCACCTTAATTTTGTGGTTTCCTGGTTCGGGTGCAGTTTGGCAGCAAAACTTTTCAATTCCCTGCAATCAAGGCATGGAACGCCTTCCATGCACTATTAAATCGATCAACAGCTACGCCCACTTCAAAAAAGAAGTCAAATCTAATCTTGGCCATGAAAACAAGATCGGAAGAAGTAATGATCGCCCATTCCTCCTTGAAATGCTAGTTGTGTATCTGTTTTGCTTTGTTTTCTGTTTGTCCTTTTGTAAGGACCCCAAGGAAATAAGCTCATGTGGCTTTTTTGGCTATCCTTGGTCTGTCAACATGCTTTCCTTTATTGTTCCTTTTTATATCATTTTAATTTTTTAATATAGTATGTATTTATAATGTATTTTATGTGAATTTAATGTGTGTATGTTGATATGATGAATAAATATGAAATGAAATTTCCTGGTTTGATCCCCATACTGGCCATGTTTCTGTCTTTTGCTCTGTATTGTTTTCGTCTCTACTTTTATAGTTTTCTCCCTCGAATAATCATTCTATATATACATTTGATAAAGAACGAATTTCATCCTTTTAGCTCTCAACCGTGACTTTCCCATTCTTTACCATTCCCGGTTTTTGTTATGATTTTTTTACAATATTCGGTGTATTAACACTATTTATCGTTACTTACCACAAACCTTGTTGATTAACTCAGTGGTATACCGCTCTCTGATTATGTGACCCCGCACCATTCTTGCGGAGGTGGAGGAAAGAATTCAATGAGGCGCGTGGACTTGCTGTAATCATGCCTCTGTGAAGCAATTGTTAATGCCTGAAAATACACTATAGTTAGTTTCATGCATGAAAGAAAATTGTATTAGTGGCGGCTGGGGTTTGAGTGAGTGAAATGACCGGGTGTCATCAAAGATAATCCGGGGTGAGCACCGGCATTTGATTTCTTTCATTTTCCCGGTAGAGCCCTCTCCGACTTATGTGGTAAGTTTAGGTACAAAACTCCAGGGGCGACCCCGTATCAACGCGAATCGACTATAGTACAGTGCAATTTACAGTACAAATACTGTAAAAAGGTTAAAATGACGGGTATGTTGGCGTGTGGTGGTAATTTGAAATACAGCAAAATACTGTTAATTTGGTCGTGGATTTTAGGCCTATTGTGCCTAAATTTTTATAAAATGGAGGCTCTTAATAGAATTCAAAGAAAAAACCACCATTATCATAAATTATATTCATTTTCAATCTACGATTAAGTCTTTTCACGTTACTTTTAGGCTAAAATTTATGGATAGAATATAAAAATACTGTTAAATTTCCACGAAAACTTGGCAGCAGCTTGCCAACAACATTACAGAGTTTATCAGCTTACATTCAAATTCCTTAGACTTTTACAGTTTGATGAATCTATTTTACAAAAACCTGAATTTTTACAGTATATTCACCGTAACAAAAATTTGGTTTTAACCTTTAGGACCGATTTAAGTCAGAGGCGCATCAGTGCGTATTTATACACATTCATGATCTGTAATAAACTCACTAAAATAATATATTAAGGGTTTTTTTTTTGGGGTTTTGATTGAAATTTTTACAGTATACTGTTAATTTTTACCGTCATTGTTAGCAGATTGTTGCGATTAAATACTGGAACGTTAACATTTTTTTACAGTGTATATATTCGTCAATTTCACTATTAGTTGATTCCCGAAATATGGAAAGAACATTGAATGGAATGGGATTTACCACTATGGAAAATCTATGTTGTTAAAGAAATACCTTCTATGATAAAATCTTTAAATGATTTGGCTCTCCAATATAACTTTTGAAAGAAGTGATTTCTTTTTTTACAGTTTCAGAAAAATTATGTATTATTTGATTTATTCGTAAGGATTTGTTCTTGTTTTGTTTCTTTGTACTCAAAGGCTTGACAGAGTTTATACAGAGATATTACCACCACCCGATGATTGATGCCATATTTGACCGACGTGATCACGAAATGTTGAATTGGCCGGTTTGCTCTGTGGTTGAGCGTCGTGCTAAGAACGCGAATGTCATGGGTTTGAGCCCCAACGGGCCATGTATTGTGTTTGCCCTGCATTGTTTCGTCTAAAATTTTCTCGAAAATATCTTCCATATGTAAATTTGGTTTAAGAGCGAATGTCAGTGTTTTAGATCTCGTAAAGGCTCCCATTCTTACCATTCCCGATTTTGCTATGATTTAATATATGTGTGTAACACCCCACTTTTCGTAATTATACTCAATTTGTGATAACTCAGTGGTGACACGTAAAAAATACAGTTGCATTTTACAGTCAAATACTGTTAAAAAGACTGAGGAAAATGGCAATGCGTTTTAAACTTGCCGACTTTGCGTCACACATAAATTTGATCAAAAACTACTTCAATTTACCTATTTTGTGTCAATAACTCAAAAGTAGTCATATATAGAAAAAGTATACTTTTCTAAAAGCTGAGGCCATAAGAAGCTAACGGCATAACACTTTAAATGTACAGGGTGACCGCCGAAGATTAGGGGTTGATGTTGAAACAATTAAATTCAAATTAAATCACAAATTTAAAATCTCAGGAATGAATAAAATGTGTCAATTGAACTTATTACAGATCATTTTTATTTGACTAACATGACTAAGAACATATAAACTATCAACAGATGTAAAAAAGTAGTTCCCGTATCGGTTTGGTAATCTTTTGGTACAGGGTGATCCAAAATTCATGTTTTTCAACAAAAATTATACAACCATCAAATATAGACGAAAACAATAGAGAGCAAGAGACAAGAAAATGCATGGCCAGTATGGGGATCGAACCCATGGACGTTCGCGTATTAGCACGACGCTCTAACCAAAACTGAGCTAACCGGCCAATATTTCAACGGACGGCTAACAGCGTGTCAAATATTGCATCATCGGGTGTGCAATATCATCTTGACTAACTCTGTGCGCATGAGTAAAAACAAACAAACAAACAAACAAACAAACAAATCCTTAACGAATAATCAAATAAATTACAGCATTTCTAACGGTTTAAAAAGAAAAATCAACTCATTAAAGATTTTATATTAGAAGTATTTTAAGATTTCCATCGAGGTAAATTCCATTCCATTGATTTAATTCTTCCAGGGGATAGATTTCACCATTTCATACTGAAATTCTTTTTCATTATTCGAAAAACAAATAAGTAGGTCAAAATGGACGAACTAACTGTAAATATTAACTTTACATGATGTACCTCGCAACAAATCTGCTAGCAAATTACTCTAAAAAGTACCAGTATACTGTACAAATTCAATAAAAAAATTAATATCTATTTGAGTGAGTTACTCCAGAAATTGTGAACGTGTGTAGAGTTAAAAAGCACTGACGAACAATCTAACTTAGTAGGCCTGTTAACCAAATTTGTATATACGGTACAGAAGTTTTTACTGTTATGTATATCTTACTTTGTATGTTGAACGCATGCAGACTTATGCGTGTACGGTGCCACGTTGGAAAGGTGTATGTCAAATAAATAAATAAAATATACTGTAAAATTCCAATCTGAAAATATATTACATATCAAAATATAAATATACGGTGATTTAAATGGAACCTATGAAGCTGTATTTGTTGGCAGAATTGCTGCCAGGGGGGTACTGTAAGATTTACAGCATTTTTTGACTCGCAAATTTTGCTAAAAGTATAGTAGAAATGCGGACTTCACCCATAACACTTAAAGTGATAAGGTCTTCGGCACTCCCGTTGGTGCATAAGGACCTCTGAAAACCACTTGTGCTATGGAATTTTTTACCAAAACTTGGTCATTGATGGGGTACACATCAACACGACACATTCCAGGAAAACAAAATGAAAATCGGTTGTTGCGGATGCAAAAAATGGGCGGCCCCAAAAAAAACGGATTTAAAAAAAAAAAAAAAATTCTCCCGCCCAAAAATGAAAAGCCACTTTCCCAAGGAATTTTTCCATAAAATTTGGCTCATTAATAGTAGTATACAATTACATTGCTCCGTTTACAAAAATGTTCACAACTTTGTCAAAAAAAATGGGTTGCATTTTAATTATTCTGGTATCAAAAGAAGTATCATCTTATCTACGCCTTTCTAAAAAAATCCCATTAGGGCCTATATCAATGCCTTTCGAAAGACGGATTGAAATTTTGAAAGTGAAACTACAACAGTTACCAGGCATGTAACTCGTATGCAACGTACAAAGAATCTGCCAAAAAGCAGCCAAAATGCCCTCCAAATCTTATGGAGCAATTGAAACCTGGGAATGATCCTTACGTAGTCAAAGTATAAATTTTCTGGAAGGAAAGTTTGTACGGAATTTCAAATAGCACTTAGTTTTTGTTTTTTGAGGGATAGTTAAAATGTTTTGACCGAAATAAAAAACAACAATAACGTGATAGCTGTGGTTCACTTTACTTTACGTTCCCGGCCAAATGGTTCGTTTTTTTTACGGCTCCCGTTATTACGTTCTGCACGTTGTGAGTCCCAGCTGCCAGTCAAAAACGCAATTTTTTTTACATTTTATTTTTAACAGTGTATATAGCCAACACTGTAAAAATATGTCTTGGCGCATATGTAAGACATGTTGGCAAACACAGACATGCATTCAACAATAGAAATAAAAGAAAATAGAATCTAACAAAAACATAATCTGAGACACAAAGACATGTATTTCCAGCCAGACGTGTCTCAAAATTGATGACAAATTCAGACACGTCTTACAACACCGTCTTGCATAAAAACATGAATTGTGAAAAGTGTTGTGCAAAGAAGAAGAACTTGACATTTTAACATCTCTTGACACGACTTTGTAATAGATACATGTCTCAAAAATGATGACATATGAAGTGTCTTTGGCCAAGATACCATTTTTACAGTGAGCGGTTCAGATGATATTAAAATCTTTTGGATGTAAGTCGGGGGGGACGAGGCTGTGGATCACGAAATGGCCCCTTTAATTGATTAAGGAATCATGAGGATTAAGGAAGCATCGCGAAGGTATATTATTACTACATTCGGATCCTTTCGAGGTCACCACCGGAGTTCTTCAGCAGTGGCCGTAAACGGGCGTGCCCGCTCTGAGGGGGACAAATTTCCCCTTATTGGGAAATTTTCCCTCTCGGGGGGTCAAAAGGCCAATTTTTCCCGGTCAGAGGTCTAAAAAAAGGCTTGATTTAGCATGATTTTTGCAAAATTGTTCACGGCCAAAGTCTACGGGGGGGATGTGTCCCCTGCCCCCCCCACGCCTGTTACGCCCACGGTCCCAGGGTGATGATTTTAGCTCCATTCCTTTTCATCATAGTAGTATACTTTCTACTGAAGAAGGACACATCAGATTGTGACTCACCCTCGCCGCTCCAGACGTTACCAAGCCAAAGTATTGAATGACTGGATTTTGATGATGTATTGGGCCCTGCTGGAATCCACTCTTCCGAGGACACAGACACAGCTGACCAATTTACTGCAGAGGCAGCAGAAAATCTTGGCCACATAATAAGCATATATCCAAGACAGAATACATGCTGCAAAGTGGCATCACGCAGCCCTACACTTCAAGTCTTGGTTGCAATCCATCAACCATGTGAAAGATTTCAAATATCTTGGCTCCAAAGTGGCATCTGCTGCAAGCGACCTTAAAAGACGCCAAGCATTAGCATGGATGCCCCTTTCTGGAAGCGAGAACCGTCTGTGGAAAAGCCCCCCCCCCACAATTATCCTGCAAAATTCAAGTTATTTTCAACACTACCTGTGTGACCATCCTACTCTATGGATGCGTAATCATGGGTGCTATCACAAGACATGGAAAGCAAATCTAACGCATTTGCATACCTCTGCTTAGGATTAGGCGGACATAAAAACGGAAAGACCGTGTCTCAAACACCTTCTTATATTCAATGACTAACACAGAGCCTCTTATCCACCTTGTAAGACATCTCCAGCTGATTTCCTTGGACACATCCTTCGTCTCCCAGAGGAAAGCCTGCTAGACGATACGCTCTCTACATACCACCTCATGGCAAAAGGAGACCGGGACGTCACGCACCTCTTATTGAGCCTACATCCAACGTGGTTGCTAGGGTATGGATAAAGGCATGATACAAGCTTGATTACAGATAGCCGCACTTGGCCAAAGAAAGATTTGCATGGAGAAATCTTGATCGCCCTGCTCCGCAGCCGAGGAATGCTGATGATGATTATATGTAGGTAATGAGAGACCTTTGAGGATGACGTCATTGCGGAACATTTTCAATTTTTATTGAACGCAAATACAACATTACGATGTTTGATCATTATACGGCTTTTTATTTCCCACAGCATATAAAACAGCAGGCAGCTGGTCAATGACTATCCATACTCATTGACATTCATAACAGGCATCCAACCATTGGTGTCCCACATTACCTACACTCATTATTGATCTGACATGTTCTTTTTTTGGCCACACACACATCATCCTAATACAACACTATCTAGCAGGGACTGTAGTGAACGAGTGTCGCTTCTGGATAAAATTGTGAATTTTTTCACACACGTACTTTAGGCTTGATAGTCGCATAAAATTGATGGAAGCACTTGCCAACCCCCACTTAATGGACCCCAGCTTGGTTCAAGGTTATACAGGGTCAGAATTTCAATGTTTCCGATTGTGTGAAAAAGTACAAACCATGATGTTTTGTCTGGTTACAAGGATTCCAAAAAGGTATAGTTGACACTATCTTTGGCTTAGAGTTTCGGAGTTATGGGTAACACTGTAAAAATCGTGAAAAGTCAATTTAGAGTGTGTACATGGGTTCAAAAGTTTAAAAGTTGCTTTGATTCATGTAATATGTGGTGCAAATTGTTTCCCTATCATAAAGGATTGAAATAAGGAATAGTTTTGTCATTTTCGGTATGCTTAGTTTTTACGTTATCCAACAAAACAGGTCACAGGTGAATATAATACGACTCTGAGCTGCCAATAGCTGTTGACTTTATTTCGCCATTTTGGAATGACCAAACACTACTATAGTGAAAATTATTCCTATATTTCATTCTATGAGCTTAACCAACAACTTGAAACACTTGTACAAAAATTGGGGCAACTTTTGATTTTTGACCCCTGTCAACCCAAAATGGACTTTTTCACCATTTTTACAGTTTTACCCCATACTTCCAAAATTAATAAAGCCAAGGTAGTAGAAACTATACCTTTTTGGATCCTTGTAACCAGACAAACATCATGTGTGCGTTTCAACACAAATTGAACTCCAAGCTGAAGGGCCATGCACGAGGGGGTTTGTGGCAAGTGTCTTCCATCATTTTTTTTATTATCAAGGCAAAACTACTTGTGTACCAAATTGCAGTTTTACCAATTTTGCCCACACACATGATACCTGCACTACAGTCCCCCACTACTCATCCATTTAGTGTTTTGTGGTGGTTAGCCCACTTCCAAAACTTCCTATTAAAACTCAGTACTTTGCGACATACAGACTACCTCTTTTTAGGCGAACACAACCCACCATTCCTTGAAAAAGGGATTTTTATATCAAGCAAAATTCTGGGATGAAAATTTCGTATTAAGTAAACTTTCTTTGAACGTTCTCTCCAATAAATGACGACCTGCAGCTTCGACGAATGCAAATTTTGCAGGTGAGTGTTGTTACTAAATATATGACGCTATAGCAACATTGCAGCCAGGAAGTCAATTTTATGTCTAAATATTCAAGGGTCTCATATTACACTACTTTACCCCACTTGTGAAACTTTTTGTGCACAAAGCTATCTTGTGCCTTTTTAAAGATGTGTTCCAGTGTGAAATTTATAAAAATTCCACAAGTATTACCTCCGCGCGCGAGTGTGTGGTGTGCTTGTCCGTAACTTTATTTTTTTCCTTCTCCTTTTCTTTCTGTTTTATTCTCTGTCCTTGGGATTTATATGTTTCGTGAGGCCCTTTTTCGAGACATTTTTCGCCATCATAATCGGCCAATTTGCAATGAGCGGCTGCAAATGTCCCGTATGGCATTTAAAACACTAATCAGTATTTGAAAAATATTTGAAATTGCGCGACTTGACTCAAAAAGTGAAGGATAAGTCTGTAGAATTCTCTAAGGTTACCCTTTCAAGCTGTAGAGTGAAAGGAAAAGGAAGAAAACGGCAGTGTTCCAAATACGATTCTCCATTCATGACGTGTTGTAGTAAGTCCGTTCGGACAGTATGGAATAAAATCTCCGATCGTGTACTTTATTAGGTTGCTTAGGTCGATCATTTGCAGGGTATGTAGGATCCCTGTCACTTGTTAGTACATGCTTAAAATCTGATTTTGATGATTTTTCGATGTGATGATTAGAAAATCACTGGAAAATTTTTATTGTCTTTAAGGCACAAAACTCCACTCTCGTCATTCGCCCAACCCTAAGGTTAGATATTTTCCTATCCACGAAGAAAGGATGGGCATGTTTTGCTAGTAAAACTTTACTACTAGCTACGTACATAGAGGAAAAAAATCAAGACTCAAGAGGATGTCAGGGCGTGTAAAGCAACGTTCTTTCAGCAAATACGGCAGCTGTCAAACACTTTCTGTAAACGAACGGGATTCTCAAGGAATGTCATTCTTTGTACATCGACGAGGAGCGAGGTAAGTACTTTACGTTTCGACTGTGTGTGTGTTTTGTGTTTGTCATTGATTGGATAATAATTGCATGCTGGGTTTACATGTTCCACGTATTAAAATTAAATCCTGTTTGTACGATGCATCGATTTAAAGTTTTACATGCCACATGGCATGGCAGTGCAAGTACGCGGGGAATCAAAGGTTAAAGTTATAATTAGCTATTTTCTTAAATACCAAATTTTGAAAATAAAAGTTTAAACCATAAAAGGCATTCATGAAATTGATGAATTTGCAAATTAAATACACAGATGTTTGGTTTTTCCACACAATGTCAATGTGCATTGGCCTAGACTATATTAATTTACAGCCAGAAATGAACATCCGGGCATTTGGCAAAAATATGCTTAGCAACAATGCGTAAAAACAAATCATTCGATACGCGCTGAAAGCGTAGACTGTCTCGCGATGTGCAGTAATTCTGGGGCAGTAATCGTACTTTTTGATTTTGCGCAGTCTTTGTTTTCACCGCAGGGGTAGAAATTCGTCGCTGTGTGCGAGAATCAGTCGGTCCTGATTCCCAAAATCAAATTTTGCAGGAATCAAGTAATTCACTACTCTGTTAAGTTCTAATGTTTACGTAAATTACGAGAATCAACATTGATTCACGCAAATCAGTTTACGAGAATCTTTTCGAGAATCGATTCTCGGATTCTCGCCGAAATTCTAGCCTTGCACCGCGATACAGGGATAGGGACAGGCATGAAATTTTGAAAATGATTAAATCTGTTCAGGATATTGCTAATTGGAAAGATACACTTCTTAGAAATAATTTGACATCAAAATTGTGATTGTACGACATTTCGGAGTGAAGTTACGTCAAAATAAGACTGCGAGGATTGCGCAGTATCTCTGATATGACTAAGAGTGTCCATAGAATACTGTTTAGTAAAACTTGAATGAGAATACTGTGCCACCACACAAAAACATTGTAAAATTGATCTTTTGGTGCCCATATTTGGTCAATTTACCAATGCAATCATTATCTTCACTGTAAAATTTGAAGTGAAAATTCCACCATTAAAGAGACACTGGATGTCTTTATCCTCATATCAATGTCCCTATCTGTTTTGGGGTATGTTATTTTTATGTGTAAAATATATCTCTGTTCTTCCAATGGCCTAGACTATCATTTGAGAGCAAATTGAAGAAATTTCATATTTTGTGAAACTGTGCCAGTGCCGCTTTAAGGGGTAAAAAAAATGAAATTATAGGAAAAATTTGGTCAAATTCACCCATTTTGGGGCCATTTTAGGCCAATTTTGAGCAAAAAGGGCATTTTTGCCCAACCGGTAACAAAAAATAGCAGCGCTCCTGGATTCAACTAAGATTGTTTTCTGATGGCCAAAGCATTGAAGTTTTCATCAACCCAAGTCAGAGCGTTGTCATCCAAAGATTTTTTGGCTTTAATTGCATTTTTTCCCCAAAATGGCCTTTTTTGGTGTTTTTTTAGTAAAAAAATCTATTTTTAGACTATGGTTATTATTAAACTTAAATGTTACCAAAGTAACCAATATTATACTTTGATTCCCTGGACATTTAAAACTGTTTATCAAACCAAACCACAAACAATATGCATCATTAAATAGCAAATTTTCTGAAAACCAGCATAAAAATATAGTTTTTACCTGGTGAAAATGGCAATGGCACAGTTTTACATAGGACATAATTATCAAGTCAAAGTTATAGCGCCCTCGCTCAGATGTGCCTGTCTCTAACAGGGATTCCCTGGGCTTTCCTAGTCCCAATAATTGGCACTTCACATGACGTTTCTTTAACAGCATGCCTTTAACAGTCTATGTGAAGTCCCAAAACACTACGTGTAACAGAGCTTTGTGTAGCCTTCAAATTTCGACCACTGACAGCATTTCACCTCCAATTTTCATATAATCTTACCTGATTCCAATTCAATAAGCTTCACCGGTGCTTTCACTTAAGCACTCTAAAGCACCAGTAATATCCAATTTGAAATGCGTGAATGAGTTAAAATAGTGACTTTTTCTTGGAAATAAGCGATGTTGTTATAAAAGTCTGTTTACAACCAAGATGGCTGATGGTTGACAGTAGGGGTCAACCGAAAGGACTTTTGTCTTCCGATCCGATAACCGATATTGCATTTTTAATATCAGCCGATATCCGATCCGATATTTGTTGAGCGTTTATATTGTAATATCAGTATCAAAATACATTTAAAAAATGGCCTTTCTTATTTAGAGGAACCAAAACGTCAGCAGCAGTCTCTTTTATGTTGAAATTGATGTTTTGGTTTCTTTTAATCCAATCTTAGAATTAGTATTTTTTTTATAAATGCAACAAGAAGAAAATATCCTACCGTATATTCTCTAATAAACGCCCCCCTCTAATAAACGCCCCCCACTACTTTTTACATGAAAAATAAAAACCCTCAAATAAACGCCCCCACGTTTTGATTGCCGAAGGTCGGCCTGAAACTCACCAATTTGTCCACAACCAAACAAGTACACTGCTAAATTACAGCACAGATACCCTTTTGTAAGTGTAGATTTGCAAAAACTGCATCTTTTAATGCCAATATTTGTGCAAGGAATACATTATAAGCTATTATATAGCGGTAAAATATCAGCGACTTTCGTCTGTGTGCGCGGCCATATATTAGAAAGGACAAGCATGTTTTTTGATCCTATTTTCTGAAGAGCACCGGTACATTGCCATATAGGCTGAGGTGCCAACTTGTACTAGTAGGGATATTCTCTAGATTTTGTAATATGTTTTGAAGTTGCAAATACAGAAGTACGAATTGCGAGAATTCCCCCTAAAAATATGGATTTAAGAGAGCAAATAATAACTATTATCACCTTGAATTGTAAATAAACAGCCTGCAGTACTAGACTCACTATTTGACCACCCAATGACCCAAATGACATAAAATAATGACCGATACACAGGCCTTGTCTTTTAAAACATGCCTACTGTGCCTAATAAAAAAAAGCACTTTAAAGAATGAGTCGGGTGTGCTGGAGGTGTGCATTTTGTATCAAATGGGGATTTTTTACCAGATTTAGGTGTGCTGAAAATCCCACCACCTCAAGACCATTTTAGGCTGTTTTTTGTGATGGGGTGGATATGCACTTCCCACGCCTCAAAAAGACAAGGCCTGGATACAGTGACCCGATATCCTTTGACCTCGGTATGCAACCTTTAACCCCAATTTGGGTGAAAAAAATTTCTTGTAAAAAAATAGTTGTAATTAAGGTCGTACCAGCCATCAAAATGGTAGTTTCACGGCGTGTGCGGCGGCCAGTATTTCCTCGTTGCGGATCCAACATGCGCTATGTACCATTGTGGCAACTTGAAAGTGATATTTAAGAGTTAACTAGTAGTAGTAAAGGCAAAGAAATCAGCAAGAAAACAAGTTTTAAAGAGGAATATATACAGCCCAAATGCTGAAATGGATTGGTAATGTGCGGTCTTTAGTGTGATAGATGATTTGCCATGCAGATCGCTGGAGGTGATCGACAAAGTAGACTAACATAAGCTGGGAGACAGAAGGTAACAACGAATCATCCTGCGAATCAACATTATTTGCACAGTCGGGCGTCATATGTGCGAAAAGGTTGAAACTCACAAAAAAATACGGGACCCTCAAATACGGATTTCCGAGTATGAAGGGAATTTTAAAAGTTGACAGCTCTGCAGAGGGTGCTGCCGTTGTTTTTTAATGGCAAAATTATAATGGAAATAAATGACCTCAAATAAACGCCCACCCTTTTGAAAAATGCCAACGCCCCCAGGGGGTTTATTAGAGGATATACGGTAATTGCATATCTACTTCAAATTATGATGTCCAAAGAACATGTGGAAATGTTTATTTTCAAATAAGGTCCCTCATTTACAGCTAAAAAAAAAAAGAAAAGCCAAATAGCTGTTAAAACCAGAATTTGGTTTGTAGTTTTTCTAATTTCTTCGAATCAACCCCTAATTTCCCATGGTTAATGCAATGAGGTTAAAAAATATAGGGGTGATCCAGGATCATGCCAAAATTTGAGTTTTGGAACCCTTTTTTCACACCACACTGTTAAACGGAGATCGAAACCACTAGCATGTTGTAACCTCTGGTCAAAGATACGGTAATGTCCACTTGATAAAATAACGTCAGACTGGGTTACAATAATTGAAACTACAATATTTCCATGTGACCGTATAGAAGGCGATGACCTATGAAAAAAATCCAATGACATAAAAAAATTGCCACAAATTCTACTACTCCAACAACGCCATGACAAGAGCTGTCAAGGCAGTTGAAGTCATGCATAAAACATGGGTCTAAACATGTTCGTTGTTTACAATGCCTGCCATCTATTCTGAAGTGATAGCGCCACCCAAGGGCAATTTTGATTAGCTCCTAATTTATGCAGTCCAATAGCTACAAAACTTGGATCATGATGTCCCATGCAAACCTTCATATTTCGTCAAGGGTCACATACCAAGGTCAAAGGTCATGTGAGGTCAAGGTATAAAATAGGCTGAAAACATCAAATTGGCTTCATTTGAGCAAGTAAAATTCCAATAGCTACAGAACTTTGGTTATAAATGCCCCTTGTAAACCTTCATAAGATGAGGTCAAAGGTCACATACCAAGGTCAAAGGTCAGATTAAGTTATAAAATTGGTTAAAAACATCAAATTGGCTGCATTCAAGAAGAAAAAAAGTCCAATTACTACAGAACTTGGGACAGAACTTGTATGCCCCTTGGGGAACTTTTGGATAATGTGGTCAAGGGTCACATACCAAGGTCAAAGGTCATCTGAGGTCAAGGTCATGGGCTGAAAACTTCAAATTGGCATTTTTGAAAGGTTGAAGTCAAATTGCAACCAAACTTAGAGACCTTACATGCAATAGGGAACATGAATAAATATGATAATAAGGTCCAGGGTCAATTGCAAAGGTCAAAGGTGCTCTGAGGTCAAGTTATAAAAGAGGAGTGAGGGAAAGATGGCCCGCAAAAGCAGACAACACTTGTGGTTCAAGAATCGCTTGTTTTTTTTTGCGGCCTTATGGTTCACTAGATGCACAAGAAAAGGTCATCTGCAAAATTTCAGTTGATCCTGCATTTTGATGTAATGACCCTAACAGGGCTCTACATGTAGACCACAAAATACCACACAATTTAATATTGTGGTATATGATAGTTACAGAATCTACAATATTTTGTGGTAGTTTGTGGTATGTGATCTTATCATTGACATATAAAGTGTGGTACATGCACGTACATCCCGCACCCACCCTGCACCATGTAAGCCTATAACTCCAAGGTTCCCCTGGACCCGCAATTTTTCTTGGCGGCCCTGTACATTTTTGCCTATGGCGCAGTTTGTTGTTGTTTATTACGGTGGTATTTTGTGGTATATGATGAGTTACTCTAATTTGGTATAGTTATGATTTATCTAACTACTAAGCATATACCACAATATACCACAATCAAATTTTGTGGTAGTTTGTGGTCTATGGAAGTGCAAGTATGATGAAAGTTGTGGTATATTGTGATCTTTGGTAAGTCCTCACAATATACAGCCTGCAGTGTTAGGGTTGTAATTACGTTTGCTTCACGATACCCCATACATGTAGGTCACTGTTGAAAAAAATGCAAAATTACAAATTTCTTCCTAGGACCAATGTATTTTTTTTCTATTCATGGCCCAGGCTTGGCTTTGTTACTGATATCTGAGGATTGAGTGTTGGTGTGAGAACTGGGTGGGTAGTCTAGATGCGGAGGGGGTTCATTGGATAGGTGGTGTCAGACGATGGCTGCCAAGCCTCATTAATTAAATATCAAAAGAATTTAAAGCAATACAGAGTGCAAACCACAAACCAATTTGGGTGTTTGATGTGGGTCGGGTCATGGATTTTCCCCCCCCCCGCCATGATCCACAAATGACCTTGTCCTCGTCCGTTATTCATACAAAAAATTTCAGTAATAACCCTTACAGTGGAGTTGATTCTTCAAGCTCCAACGTTTTTGGAATTAAGAAAATAGTCCTTGACAACCTACAAATTCAATTCGTCATCAAAATTTCGCTTTTACGTGTTAAACCAATGCTGACTGACGTCTAAAATTGGGAAAAGAATTTTGTATTGTGCCACCATCCTATGAATTTGGCAGCCTTGATGGAATAAACTGCACGTTGAAGTATGTGGTGGCAGAATACTCAAAGACTTAACAGTAGGAGGGCGCTCTTACGCATATCACACAGACTTGACTAAAAGCTAAGATTGGTCACAAATCTTAAAATCTAAATGACTGTTACTGGGAATTGCTGCGGATTGCCGTTCGGACGTTTTCCCCACAGGTGGTGCATTGCTGGCAATTGCTGGTTGGACATTAAAAATTTTTCACAATCCTACCGGCAAAGCAAAGCACATTATTGTTTGTTATTGCCGGACGGACCTCAGGAGACACTTTCGTAGTGCCTCTATTGCCAGTCGGATGTGTTGTAGCGAGCGACCCAGTGACGTGTTGGGGTTAATAAGCTTTAAATGTTCATAGCTGATTATTTGTTCTGCATTGTCAAATTACGTCACTTGCGAAATTGCTTGGTGTATCCACATTATTTGATCAATTTCCATGATTATCATGTTTTGAGGAGTCCAAGTGTTGAAAATATTGGATCCGAAACATGATAATCATAAAATTGGATGATTTACACCCAAAATTTATTGGTCTCGCTATGAGTTTTAAAATATTTGGCTCGACTGCGTCTCGCCCAATATTTTTTGCAACTCATAGCTCGACCAATAAATTTGTGCTCAATCGATACAATTTTATAAGATACTTGGATACAATGGTCCTTGGGTAGTGTCCCATATGTTGGTGACCTCGTGTGACCTTGGTGACCTCATGTAACCTTGTGGCCAATAAAGGTCAGAATTATGAAAATACTTGATATATGCAATTGTACTTGTTTTAACTCTGAGCACTAGCCACTAGTACTTAGGCGTAAGGGGTCAAGCTGGCTAATAATTCCGGTATGCATACCTACCCAAATAGAAAAGGCCAACTCGACCCAATGGTACCACCTAGTTTAACGGAATTTGGGTGGGTGTTACGATGATCACAGTCGGCCAACTCTACTCTCCTACTGTCAGGCAAATCATATGCACTTTAAATAAAATATCCCTATCAATTATGGTAATGATTTTCATGTGTACATATCATTGAGGAATATCATGCCAAGTCCTGTTCCTGTACTTGGCAAAATAGCACTTGTAATACAGCCAATCGCCACTTACCTAAAACTATTGTGTTTATGATTATACATCTTTTGTATGGAGTACTTTTATATTTAAGGCATTCATACAAGTTCCCTGATACACTCACAACTATTTCCATTTTCATTTTGTGAATGAAAATATACAATTATAATTAATTTTTATTTTTTATCACACGATCTGTGGGTCACTCTGATCAGGGAAGTGCGACCGCCGCATCGTTATGGCTTGGATATATATGCACACACAGTCCCCACCACAATGATGTGTAATATACCATGATGTACCGATACGCCGGTGAAATGTTGTAAGGACTCGGGGCCAAGGGCTTGGAAGAAGGACCACTGGACCACCCATATTTGACGTTTGCCTGCCACGTACTCTTTGCCATATGCATCACATGTTCAGCATTATCACGCACGTGGTATACATAACATAGGCCTACACGCCTATGCAAGGTAATGCATCAGTGCGATGCACTTGGTTTCGGGTTGGGTTTTGATTGTTTTACCTACTTAAAAAATGATAACATTATATTTCAACTAAAATAGTGTTGAGAATTCAACCGGCCCGCAATAAATCCATGATCATACCTAGAATCAGGATCAGTACATTTCATAGCGTTAAACATGATAAATGACCATTCACAATGTCAAACAATTTTCACAAACCTAAGCAGCTCATACATTTACGAGAATTTGGGTAGGTACGCATACCGGAATTATTAGCCAGCTTAACTCGTTTGCGAGTACTAAGCCTTAATTTCACTCATGTCTGACCGTTTATCGACAATCATTCAATTCATGGCATATATTTTGCAGTATGCTTCCACTTGGGCAACAGGTGAACCCAAAAAAAAGCCTACTTACTGCTTGTGTGCAGTCCAATCCCATCATGCATTAATGCTCTATGGATGCATCTTTTAAAATTACCTTCACAACTTTCTACTCGTCTAATAATTAGAATGAGGATCTCATATCATGGTAACTTGATATCTCTGGATACATGGAGATTTCTCTTTTGACTTGATATGACTTCCGCTCTGATGTCAGTGATACAGGTGTCAATTTAAAGGCACATTTAGATGTAATTTGGTTAAAACAAAAGAAAAAAACGAGCCCACTAAATGATTTTACCAATATTGCTGGAAATAATGAATGATTCACCTCAATTTTTGAAGTATTTGGTAAAATAGAAATACAATTACCGTGGTAAATTTATTGATATCCTCTGAAAGGAAATTGAGCTTTTTGTTTTCTAACCATTTTCATACTTCCTCTTTCCACCACTTCATGGATAAGGAATTTCAAATAACGTGTCCCAAAAATAATTAAAATCTGATTTTTGAACTGGTGTAAATTTACAAACTGCCAGCATTCTATGAAAAATATGCTATCTGAAAGGATTAAGCTGAGAACTGTTTCTTTGATGTCACCAAAATTGTGAAATTTCTAATTTCCTACATAGGAGCAAATACAAAATTCAGCCTATTTTTTCTATTGAACTATAAGCAATATACAAATCACCTTTTGTTTTAAGTTATTTCATTAGCCAAGTAAAAGGTAGGGAATCTATTGCATGTCTAATCTATATGAAATCACTACATATTACAGAAAGTATGGATGACTCAATCTCTCATTGTACCTTTAAGGTTAGGGTTTTGGGGTTAGGGTTAATGCTTCGGACTAGGGTTGTCGAAGTTGGGGTTTAATGTTAGTGTTAGGATTATTAGGTGTAGGTTTTTGGGTTCTGTTGAAGGTTGGTATTTGACGAAGTATGAATTAGAATGGGAATGGACAAATTAACTTTGACATTCTCAAATCACACAAGCATAAAAGCATGATACCCATGTGCTATTATGTGAGATACAGATTTGTTCTTTGTATTCCAAAGAGTATAAAGCTTACCGCGAGCATAGCTGGCAGGACCACTTTGCAATCCGTTGTGCATGTGTATGTGTGTGTATGTATGTTTCACTAAAAATGTTAAGTTTTTAAAATTGACCTCAATTGAAAAGTTGAAGTTCAATTGGAACCAAACTTGTGTCTTAGGTGCACCATGGGATCCCTCATATATATTGATGAGGTAAAAGGTCATGTGACAAGGTCATAGGTCATTCTTTGAATATAGCGAGCGCGAAAGCTGAGAACCGCAAAATTCTAGTTAATTTCAAGATCATCTGAGGTCATTAGAAAAACAGTCAAAATGCAGACATATAGAGGCTGGGAAAAAATGACATTGAGATCTGTGGCTCTTACCTCATCAAATGTAAGATTTGATGGCCACTGGAAAACTTGTGATTTGTGGACATATTTCTGCAAGGAATATTTTCCCAAATTTCTCGTTCCTTATCAATGATATGAGCCAAAAATGGTTGTTTTACCTATTACTGAATTATTTGTACAACAGTCTGTGGGCCGTAATAGTATGTATAAATGTGGCTCTAAAATCAAAATTGTGCGTACACTTGATTTTGATTAAAGACCAAATTTTCCCATTTTCGAAATCGCCGATTCCATTTTCCGTTCCATTTTCTAATTAAAAGGCTAATTAATTCTATTCTAGGGATAACACATGTCAATTTTCTTAAACTAAATTTAAAAACAACTTAATCTAGAAACGCAAGAAACAGTACACATGAAGTATGAAATGATTTGACGATTTCCTGACGGCAGCGTACTAATCATAGGCAACAGCGCTGTGATCTTGATAACATGGCGCTTTATAAAAGCCAATATATTATTATATTATTATTATTATGGCCGAATGTGGCATTAGAATTTACCGGGCGATTTCAGTGAAAGGGCTAAAATGAAGCTTACTGAAGTAATTTTGGGCCAGATTTTTAGGATATTTTAATGTATTATTGAGACTAAGGTTTAGGGGTAGCCCTGTAGGATTGAATTTAAACATTTTGGTGTCAAAAATCAGGGATCTGGAAAAATCTCGAGTTATTTTTCAGGACATTCAGGTTTCTCCAAATCTGTTTTCTAAACTCGCACTCCCATGGGTGTAAGACTTGTGCTTCCAAACCTATGGACATTCGGTGATCCACTGAAAAATAGCGGGTCTTTGGGTGATAGAGAGCCAAATTGCCACAAATGGGAATTTCCAAGTGACAACTTTTACAAAAGTTTCCAAATTGGGGTCTTTGTGCAAGATTTTTGCATATTTTCTAATAAGATGGCTTTGGGTGAAAATTTTCAAATTTTTCCCCCATAGAGGTCTGTTGTTGACATTGTTTAAAATTTTCTCAAAATATGGGGTCTTTGGTGAAAGGACATCGCCGGATAAGAATGAAGGATGCCCTCTATAGTGTTCCATGAGAATGGATGAACTTTGAAACCTTTTTTGCATAATAAGCGACATTCTCAAAGTTTACCTTTGCTGGTTTTAAAAAAATCCCACTTTTACCATAAATCACCAAAAAGTCAGGTTTAATGAAATGTTATAATACAGGCTTCAATGGGTAATTAAATTTCCATATTTCACCCTTTCCCCCCCAAAGAACCACAATGCCGCTTAAGGATGTGCGCTATATTATTTAGCAACATATATGTGATGGCGATGCTGGTTCTTGGGTTGAAAGACCTCATTTTTTAGTCTCAGCACGTAGTATGCAGAGCTAATATTGTTATGGCGGTGTTGACTCTATCTATCTGTCTGTCTGTCTGTCTGTCTGTCTGTCTGTCTGTCTTCTGTTCACACTTGCCATAAGCGTCCTTGTTGCCAAACGCTTGGGTCGATAGCAGCGAAAATCGGTAAATAATCATTGACCCAAGGCCCATGTGGGGTGTTCACAGATTTGGGTCAAAGGTCACCTTGGGCCGATTAAAGGGGCCTTCTTTGAAAATCTATATATTCCTTCTTGTGCCACAAATCCATTGTTATAATCACTAGACTTGTTAGAAAACAGCTGACCCAAGGTCCATATGGGGTGTTCACAGATTCTGGGTCAAAGTCACTTGAGCCAATTAAAGGGGCGTCTTTGAAAATCTATAAATTCCTCTTGTGCCACAAATCAATTGCTATAATCACTAGACTTGGTCAGAAGAACTGCTGAATCAAGGCCCATGTGGGGTGTTTACAGATTGGGTAAAGGTCATTGTGGGCCGATTAAAGGGCATCCTTGATGATCTTGAGACTGCGGGCCTCCTACTAAATAGTAGGCCCTTGGTCTCAAAGATCATCTCGGGGCAAATTTCTCACCATCTCCCACATGAGCAGTCTATATTTTCTACTATTAAATGCCCAAACCAGGGGTGCTACTCCTCTAACGTCTCTTTACTTATGCTCAGGTGTGGACTTTTCACGGATTAATATCGCCAACAATGGAAAATGTTGTGACCCCCGGGGTGGTGTCAACTAAAAAAGAGGGAAAATAAAAACAATTACGATAAATGTAAAACCGGGGTGCTACTCCTAAACGTTTCTTTTTACTTAGGATCATGTGGGGACTTTCAGATTAAGCTCTCACATGGAAATCACGAAATAAAGAATACTCTAAATGTAAAACGGGGGTGCTACTCCTAACGTCACTTACTTATGCTCATGTGTGGACTTTCACGATTGAATATCGCCACAATGGAAAATGTTGTGGACCCCGCGGGTGTGGTGTTCAAATAAAAGTAAGAGGGAAAAAAAAAATCACTATAAATAAAACCGGGGTGCCATACATCCTAAAGTCTTTTACTTATTTATGGCTATTGTGGGGGACTTTTCAAGATTAATATATCAACAATGGGAAAATCAGAAATAAGAATACTCTAAATGTTAAAAACAGGGGGGGGGTGCTACTCCTTAAACGTCCACTGACTTATGCTCATGTGGGGGACTATTCACGATTAATGTCCCCACAAGGGAAAATGTTGGACCCTGGGATGTTGTCAAATTAAAGAGAGGAAATTAAGAATACTATAAATGTAAAACGGGGTGCTCTCCTAAATGTCTCTTACTTAAATGCTCATTGTGGGGGGGACCTTTCAAGATTAATATCTACACAATAGAAAAGGTGGTGCCCACAGCGGTGGTGTGCCCATTATTAAAACCTGCGGAGCAGCTACAGCACCATGGTGCTCTGTTGGCATTTTGTCTTTCTGGGGGGCCGGAACCTACAATGGGATTGCCCAAAAACAACAACAACTTTTACCTACCAAACCATAAACACATCACTATGTGGTTTGGTTAAGGCATGCTAATCTACCACGGGGCTCCTGTTCAGCAGCCTTGGATGAGCACATGTAAACAACAGCTTACCATGCATATTCTGGGTATCATAAGTCATACTAACTACGGGGATGGGTATTGCTAAAGACAATGGTGAATGAAAGCAATTGAACTGCGCCATGGGAATTGTAGTTTTATTAGCTCATAGTGTTAAAACCAAGAGGTTCTATAGAGATAGAGAGGTAAAGCAGTACGTCATCTTTAGAAATTAATCGTTTCTCGCATGTTTTGCGACCACATAAAGAAAAAAATAGAGTTACCAACAATAGAAAGCAATGGAGGCCTCCGCTCTTCCACGTACTGTGGGTGCCGCTTGCATATACACTAATCGGTAGTGATCAATTGATGTATGTGTTCGAGGGGGCCAGGTGTAATATAGTGCACCGGATCATTGTGCTAAGATACTCTTTTTTTCCCATATGCAATGCGCGCTCAGGTGGAAAAGATGTATTCAAGTAGGCGGTTTATTTTAAATGCAAGAAGACGGACGTGTCATTGTATTCGTTGTGTGGCCCGGGTAGGACAAAAAACTTTAACCACCAATAGCACCCAACATCCAACAAAACTGATATTTTGCCGGCTTGTTGGTATCGATTGACATTATGTGTTATACAAGCACACAAACTAAATATTATTCCGGCAATATTCAAAATGTCAGCGCCAGCACGGACGACTGCGTTTTGAACTAACTTGGGCTTAACCCCACTTGGTGTTAACTGCTTCATGTATAAATTAGCGCGGTCATGGTCATTGGTCATTTATTGTATTCCAGAGTCTTCTTGGTGTGAAGACGGTTATATAATACAAATCTTACAGCATAAGCTAATAGGTATTTGGGTATGTTATAAAGGCTGCCTCATGTAGCTTATTTGTAGCTTATGAAGGACCAAAGGGCTTATAGGCGTCACTTACAAGATCCATGACAAAGGGCAGATATGAAACATCTTCTGTTTCTTCATATGAGTAATAAATGGTCATTGAAGTGGAGGCATGCTCTAAGCTTTGCTTTTTCCAGAGAGCATGCCCCTGAAGTTTCTTCGACTTTTCTCATTTTGTCTTGATACAAGTAGTATCTGGGGGAATAAAAAACCCCCTTGCGTACACTGATACAAGAGGTTGTCAAACACCAACTCAACAAATTTGATGTGAAATAAACTATTATGATATGAGGGCCTTCTTCCATTTCTTATCCGGCGATGTCCTTTAAAAAGTGGGTTTTGGGTGACAACGAAGGGGGTCTTAACAGCCTTACAACGTGCACTTCCAAGACGGGAGGTCCCCCACCCCCGGGTAGCTATCGAGACCGCGGTATATTTCCCTCTCAGAAGTGAAAGGGAGATACGCTAGCAATCAACACCTACCCTGCGTGACCTTATGACGCACCCACAATGTTTATCCACCTGCAAGGTCTCAGGAAGATTGTACCGTATTCTTTACCATTTGGAGAAACAATTTGGTTAAGGACGATTCACCGTCGATTCACGCGTGTTGGTGGTTAATCGTACAAAATTTAGTGCGCGCTGCGGTGGACTATTTTAACGGTAGCACACGTTTTATATGTGGTATAGAAGGGGGTATAGAGGTTTCTGTTTGGGCCCAAATATGAGACATAACTGCTAGAAATCTGTATTTTAATCAATATTTTTGAATGACAAATCTTTCTTACAGCTGGATCCAGTATGGTAGCCACCTGAAAACATCTTATGAACACTGAAAGTTCCTGGGTATGAAAAACATAGATATAGACACCTGAACTTTAATCAGAACTGCTTACAGAACTGGAAATATTGCTAAAAATGGCAAATTTTACAGCCATTCTGAAAATTTCATGTGGCCATCTTGAAATTCAATATGGCCGTCTCCAAATAAAATTCTGAGACCACCAAGATGTTCATTGTTATTAAAACATAGGTTTAGACACCTCAAATTTGGTTTAGTTGCTGTAGAATTAAAGATATGTCCAAAAAAATTGTGATTTTGGTGGCCATTTTGGAATTCAATATGGCGGCCAACAGGGGGCGTAATATTTTGGGGTCTATTTGAAGCTATAGAAGTCATGTACCAAGTTTCATGCTTTCTTCAAAAAATGAACGATTCTTATGCTTAACAGCTCTACTATTCTGGGTTTTATCAATGAGCTAACATCTGGCCAAAATTTGGCTCATTCTCCCCACTTGACAGCCCCCTCCTTTTTGTTTGTTTTGTTATTTAAAGATGGGAAGAAAGAAACAAAAATTAGTCTTGTGTCACAGGCCGGAATCTGATGTGTGTCATGCTGCCACCTTCCCTCATGGCCATAAGCCAAACCAAGCCAAGTCTTTGACTAAGGTTAACAGCTAAATCATAACAAACATGTTTACATGCAGGGAAGCACCAGAGTTACACATTGTTGTGAGTTCAAACTCCAAAGTCGAGGTAGCCCGTAAATAAATTATATCAGATGGATGGGAAGTAAACCTTGAACTGAACCATGCTTTTGTCAAGATTACTATTATGAAAATGCGTGCAATAGTTTATGCCCGCGGCGGGGAGGAGCGCGGGGCTATCTGTGGAATAACTTGACAGACAGGATGATTTTGGTTGTATGAAGCTGAAGGCCTTGGTCATAACAATTTTTAATGACAATGAAAATGAGGAACAGTGCTAAAATTAAGTAATGATTGTGATGAAACCATAGCCAAGAATATTTATGCAAACACAAGATAGTTTTGGTGTAAGTAAATAATGATACCGTGGGAGATGATTGTATTTTCGTGTTTTTATACAAATTTTATTATGGATCTGCACAAGGGGTATTTTCACGTGTTTAAGTGGGGTAACATATTTCAGGCCAGTTGGGACGAGTGCCTATTCAGCAGTGCCGGGTTATATCATTGCAATTTCAGAAATAGTGACAATTTCTGACAGCTGGCATTCAGTTACGATGGTCGAGTAGACTATTTAGGTACTACAGTAAATTTGAACAAGAGTTATTAGTGAATTGAGTTAAGTTACGATCCACTATTTATACATCAGTTTCATAAAAAGTCAACATACACTAGCATTTTGTTTTGGGGTCTAGTAATGTTATTAATAGAGCCTTTGCCCGGTGGAAGATTTGCCGATTTTGGCGCTGTGTAACGCCCTACTAGATTTTTATGGCTTGCTGGATTGCCTGGAAAATTAAGTTCGCAATCTGTGATCTTATGGATGAAAACTGAGGAACTGGATTTGAAATTTTGTGTGTAAATGTCATTTTGGAAGGTGTTTTGTTGCGGGAATCTGATTGTCAGTGTATAAAATTCGCATGAGTGTCCGATACTTCGTCACTTATGAAGATTCGAGAGGGCGGTTTTTGTTATCGATATCAGTACCTGGTTACGTGGGAGCGTGGTGAGATTTGCGGGATATTGTGTCCTTGCGCCCGAGCTGATGTTGTTGTGTATGAATGTGCCTGTATGACCCCGGCCTGGCTCAGATTCTATGCCTGCCACCATGCCACTTAGGTCATAATAAAAAGTCTCCTCTGCGAACCAAAAAATGCTTGTGTGTTGTCAGGGCTGTTATATTAGTTATATTCAGTATATTATATATAGTCACTTTTATGACCATAATTTCAGATTAGAAGCCCCCAAAATATCCAAAGTTTTGATCCCAGTAAAAGATTCCCACGATAAAACGTTAGGCATAGAGATAGTGCTAATAAATATCTGAAACCATCAATGTTTACTAAACTTGGGGATTTCCCAGGTTTTCCCTTGAGGATCGAGTGACGTTGACACGCAGCACTGGTTGTCCGTGTCGGCATGATAACACACACGCGTAAAGGCCAAGATTTTGAACAGTGTTGAAAAAGAAATCCCCACAAAATTTTTATTGAGAGACAAAGTAATTCCCTCGGTATCTAATCTAAATAAGTACATATCATTGTTATTTGTGCCGGATAAAAACGTTATATGACTTGTGTTTAAGCGACAATCGAATAATCTCAGCACGTGCGCTTAGCCGTACCTATCAAAAGCTGAAATTTACACCATCACTAAATTTTGAATCAGTTTGAACAATTATTATGCAAGGTTACGGAAGTTGAGCCTTTGTTGCTTCATTCTCTTTGGACTTTTTTGGCACTTACAGGATATTGTGTTCGGCAAGTCCAAATATCAGCTAATGGTTTATGGTGTACTGACTTTACTCCCAAACAGTCATATATTAATCAGAAAAAAGTACTTATTTGACCATATTCCTTAAAGTTTTACTTGTTTACCGTCGAAGAATAAAGGAACGACAAAAATTAAGATATCAATCTTAAACACCGTCGAAAAAGACCAGCTGGGAATGTTCCCCTTTGCAACATTTCCACAATTCGATTGATATTGCTCCCCCAGTCCAACCTACAGGTCACGATCTTGGCCCGCCACCTATTATTCTGAAAGTTTTTTGGACATCTAAAATTTTGTAGACAAAGTTGAAGCGCTGCGGGTTACGTACAGTTCTCTCTAGACTCAGTAAGAAACGCTTATGATCCCCAAATTCCGTGAATAAAAACACAATCGACAGAAATCAATTATTCGATGTTTTTGTGTTATTTTTTCTATACATCTCGTTGCAAATATTATTTAACATACAAATTACATCAGCATATGGCCGGGGGCGGACCATGCAACGTGACATTACCTCGCCCCAGTATAAATGGATCAAACAAACAACAAAGTTAACATATCTTCCATTCATATGTTAATGCAAGTAAACAAAAATAAACACGGTAATTAAGTCATGAATTATTTTTAAAAAATTCATTTTAGGAATATGACTTAACATAGATTTGAAATCGCAATTAAAAAAAGTAATTGAAATCGAAATAAATCAATTGTGTTTGTATTGCCAAAAAAGACGTCATTTTCGCTTGAAAAAGCTGTGATACAAAATGGACCGACGCCAAACCCCGACGGCATGGCCCAACGCCGGTGATATTTGACACAAAACAAATGTTTTAGAAAACTCAGTTTGAGAAGATTTCCCGGCGATTGCAAATTGTGATCAGAAATTACAGGTGGTGACGTGATTACCTGTGGTCATGAGGTGAAAAGTCATGAAAGATCAGCATAGTTGAAAGCTTAGACTCGCTTGGGGAATTTCCCAGACCGTTTTATCATCATGAAATTGGAACCCAACGCGACAATTCGGGAATTCATTTATTATATTATTTTCGCACCTTAATTTTGGAGAGAAAGAAAAAACCGACTCGTACTTCAATTTATATCCTTTTATTTCTTCTCTCATTTATTTTTCTTTCGCCCCCCTCATTTCCCGCGAGGATGCAAGATTTACCGGAAGGAGCTTCCCATATTCACTATGTTTGAACCGCACCTGCTTCGCACGTGTTTGCTACACGTGTATAGTAATTAGGCCTACTTTGAGTTGGGTATGGTCAGTGTGTGCCGTAGTAATTTTTGCTTTTTGTGGCATCGGGTTCGCCCGGTCCGATTAATTAAGCGTTAAAAGGAGCAAGCGAATCTGTAACTTGCGGATTTACAGTAAATAACAAACAACGAAACATTGCTAATGAAGATTTTCTACTATACATTGCAATATGAATGATTTGTATGTACAATCAGAAAGTGATTAGTAGATGGACAGGCATAGGAATATGAAACACAATTTGTTGAAAATTGAGTACACCTTCATACGGGAAATATCTTATCCAGCGTTTAGTACCTTAATAGTATATTGCATGCCAAGTTTCGTAAGGGCTACGATGATACAACGGAGGGGCAGGGGGGGATGACATGCTTGGTGATCTTTGCGGACCTTGGTGACTTCATGGACATTTGACCTCAGGCAGTCAAAAATGTAAACCTTTCCCGCAAAGCTTGGGTACAAAGTTATGGAGTTCAATAAGTGTATAATGACGTAATGTCAGAAGGAAGCCAGAATCTAAAAGAGTTTTCCACTGAGTAGACGTCGCTTGAGCATATTTGGGCGAAATTAATATGGCAAATGAGCGAATTAATAGCAAAAAAATCGCGTTAATCACTATATTTGAAAAAAACAGTTCTTCGATATGCAAAATTTCACTGCATGCAAAAACCCATTAGGTGCGCATCTTCTTTGCAATTTCAAAAATTTGTGAACATGCAGCTTAGGAATTGCAACTGAGCTAAATAAATATGATAGTTGGTATCGCTTAAACAATACATCGGATATGCAAAAATTCCGTTATATATGAAAAAAACACAAGCCAAATCCTGGTTGACTCTTGAGGAGAAGGTGAGGGTTAGAGAGGAGGAAGGCTCGGGGTGTTGCGGTGAGGAGAAAGGGGGGGTGTGGTGTTGGGGAGGGGGAAGGAAATGAAGGGGGGTGTTTTAGCAGGGCAGTTTGGGGTTTGTTGGCGGGGAAGGTTGGGGTGGGTGTTGGGAGGTGGAGTGCGATTGGGGTCAGTAGTAGGTGAGTGTCATGTTGGGGTGCATCGGAGAGGGGAAAAGGGTTAATAAGGTGCATTGGGGATGGGAGTGATAGATAGTTGGGGATGGGGCATCGGGGAGGGGGAATAAGGTGATCTTTGTGACCTATGTCACCTTTGGTGCCATTTCATGGGAGGGGTCGGGTGCAGCAGGTAGGGGATGGGTGGGGGTTTGGACATGACGTCATGTGACTGTGGTGACCTCATGGACATTGGGTGACCCATGGACCCTTGGTGACCCATAGGACCGGTGGTGTGGGCGTGACCACATGCGACCTTGGTGACCCCCCAGTAACCTTGGGACCCCAAGGTTGACCGTTGATGACCCCAGGTGACCTTGGGGACCCCAGGTGACCTGTGGGACTCCAGGTGACCTGATGAACCCAGGTTAACTTGATGACCCGGTGACCTTGGAGGACCCCACGTGACCTTGGTGATCCCATGTGACATCGGTGATTCCATGTGACCTTAGTGACCCCCATGTCCACTCAGAAGTGACCCATGTCATGGGAAGGTGAGGAAGAGTGGGGTGTTGTGGGAAAGGGTGGGGAGGGAAGTGAAGGGTGGTGGTTGTTTTATAGGAAGGGAACAGGGGGGGGTTTGGGGGAAGGGTAGGTTGTTGGGGAGGTGGGAGGTGGGGAGTGCGTCGGTAGGGGTTGAGTGAATAGGTGAGGGGGTGGAGTGTGTAGAGATGAGGGCGGTCGGGGTTGCGGCGGGAGAAGGGGTCGGTCGGGCATCGGGGAATGGGAAAGGGTAAGAATTGGGAGGGGCAGGTTTAGATAGCTTGGGGAGGGGAGGGGGTGTGGGAGATAGTTGGGGAGGGTGCGTGGTAGTAGTTGGGGGAGGGGCATCGGGGAGGGGGCGGTGGATGGTGATCTTTGTGACCTCATGTGACCTTGGTTACCTCATGTCACCTTTGGGACCATTCATGGGGAGGGGTCGGGGGCATCAGGCAGGAGGGGGAGGTGCATCAGGTAGAAATGATGGATTGACCTCATGTGACCATGGTGGCATCAGTGACCGTAGTGACCCCATTGACCTTGGGACCCATGTGATTGGTGAGCCATGATGACCGTGGTGACCCCAATGTGACCTTGTGACCCACTGACTTGGACCCCATGTGACCTTGGTGAACCCATGTGACCTTGGTGACCCATGTAACCTCGGTGACCCCATGTGGACTTGGTGACACCCATTGTGACCTTGGTGACCCCATGTGACCTCGTTGACCCCTTGTGACCTCGGCGACCCCATTGACCATCAGGGATCCATGAAACTCAGTGACCCCATGTTAACTGGGGAAGGCTTGGGGTGTTAGGGAGGAGGAGGGTTGAGGTGTTGGGGAAGGGTGGGTGTGGGGAGGGGAAAAGTGGGGATGGGGGAAAAGTGAAGGGGGGAGTGGAGTGATTAGGAGGGAACAGGGTGGTGTTTTGGGGGAAGGTTAGGGTGTGGGGAGGTGGTGGAGGGCGCGAGGTTGGGGTTGGTGCTTCGGTGAGAGGGGTCCAGGTGGGTTTGCATAGGGGAGGGGGAAAGGCAAGGTGCTATTGGTGGGGTAGAGGAGGACAGGGTGAACGGTGATCTTTGTGGCTTCATGTGACCTTGGTGACCTCATGTCACCTTTGGTGCCATTCATTGGGGAGGGGTCGGGTGCATCAGGCAGGAGCGGGGAGGGAAGCTATTTTTTATGAGCAAAAATTAACTTTAAAATAAAGCTATTAATAGGCCACTGCATCATTGATGCTCTGGTTTGGAAAATGTTATTTATCTCTCAATTCTTGGCTATTTTCGGATGTTTTAAATAATTCTGCCATTGCGCGGGGCATACATTGGTGCCCAGCACCAACATGTTTCTTGTTTATTGTGGATTCAAGGTTGTGTCTTGATATTGTCAACTGGGAAACGGCATTACAAAGACAGGCAGAAGTTCTCATTAGACTTCAGGGCTGGTATTCTGAAAGGAGTCTAATTTTACACCTGGGTTTAAACCAGGGTTAGTCCTACATGAGTGGACCTTTTTTTGCTTTCGAAATACTGTGAAAGTTAAATGTAACGCGTGAGAAAATTCCTCATGGATGGGCCTTTCCATTCTCAGCCGTTACAGCACATTCTAGAGTACTTTCTAAATTTCTTAGATTAAAAATTAATCTAATTAGATTGCTATCAGGGACAAATCCAAGTTTAGATTAAAAAATAAATCAAAATACAATGAAATATAAATCTAATAGATAAAAATTCTTAATCAAAATTCAGACTTGTCCTCCATTTTAATCTAAGAAATTTAGAGAGTATGTTGGAAAGGAAAAAGGTCCACTCATGTAGGACTAAACCTGGTTTAAACCCAGGTCTAGAGTTAGACTCCCTTTCAGAATACCAGCCCAGAAGATTATCAGTAATCATGGTATTCTTTCTGTTTAGCCCCCCCCCCCCCACACCCAAAATAAGTACCCATGCATGTATACCTATTTTACCTCTCACTTAAAGGCTGACTCAGAGATTTTGAAATATTGTGTTAAAAACAATCATCTAGAACTAAAGATAGTCATCATTTTTCGTTTTCATGCAGTAAACATTTATGCACAGTGTAACAGTGCCATAGGATACCGTGTATAATGAAAATTCCGGATCCGGAAATTTATAACAAACATGGCTCGAAAAAAGTTGGCCATTTGGAGGGAAACTTGGCCAATTGGAGGGAAATTTATACATAAGATATAGTGGGAAATCTGTGAGAAATGGAACTATCTTCCCAGGAAATTTACATTTTTTCAAGCCCTGATAACAAAGTTGTGATTTTCTATATGAAGGGCTCGATTTGAGCTTAGTTATTTCACACAGTGCAGTGATTAATATGGACAAGCATTATGTACTAAAAAACACAATTGTTTGAAAATTGAGTGCGCCCTCATCGGGAAATCTCTGAGTTGGCCTGTAAGGGGTCTTTAATGCCTGCATCAGTCTTAAGTTCCATTAAACATTCATTGGGAAATGATTTTCACTATTTAGCAGCAATGGTAGTGAAAACACATACTAGACATTTTAAAAGTGTTAAAAAATATGAGCAAACCTTTTGTTTGAAATATTTGTATTTCGTGCAACTTTTTTATAACTTTAGTTAAATGAATGACAAATACCAAAGGAAAGGCATTTTGGCATGTTAGGGTTATATACACCCATAGGTTTCATAACTAAATCAGTGTGCCGTTGATGTACAAAATGGTGAACCTCATATTAGGGCTGCACGACTAAGTCGTCTAAAGTCGTAGGCACGATTATTGGCCATTGTTGCGATCACGACTATCATGCAGCTACTTGGCGACTATTTCAGTGAGCAGTGTTGGAACTTTAAAAAGCTTAAAAATGATCTTAGAAATCAGCAGGGTTCGCAGTTCCTTCCACAGGCGGAAAAAAACATGTTTTTTCGCGTTTTTTTCCACTGGGAAGAAACGGGTTTCTTCCAGTTTCTTCCACTGAAAGCGGAAGAAACTAAAAAGGTCATTTAAAAATGTTCTATTTTAAAGCAAATTACTTAACACTTTTATTTTTATATTATAGAGTGAATGAAATATAGTGAAATAATTTTAAGTAACCATTTAGGGACCCCCTTACCTACCCCATGCAATTGCAATTAAACTCGCATTTATTTACAAAGCCTAAATATAAAAAATTACTCAAAGAAAGAAACTGATTCTCACTTTTCACACCAGCAAGGCCAAGCAGAGACTCCTTGTAAAGACTTGAAGTTGAACATCTTCAATTTCTTTAAACAAAATATGTTATAGTTGCCCTAACCCAGGTTCCCCCACTAAGCATTACAACAAAAGAACACTAATGGTTGCTACTTTTATGATTTGTGTTTTAAAATTAACAAATTGGCCATACAGATTTTAACAGCCTTTTCATTGTTTGAATCTACAATTACAACTGTGATAATGTATAAATGTGCACATGGAAAGACTTGGAAAATGGGTTACAATTATCATCTGTATAATTTGATAGCAAGTCAAAACAAAATTGTGAACAAATTTTACTATACTTGCAAGGTATACTAACATGCTATAAACTTGTAAATTTTGAAAAAAAAAACAGATTGTTGTAACTAAAGTAGCCTTGATGATTTGAAGTGCAAAGCA
Organism: Ophioderma brevispina; assembly: GCA_023653785.1. Classification (NCBI taxonomy): domain Eukaryota; kingdom Metazoa; phylum Echinodermata; class Ophiuroidea; order Amphilepidida; family Ophiodermatidae; genus Ophioderma; species Ophioderma brevispina. Next base: position 43,452 of record JAMKCH010037184.1, on the reverse strand, counting down.
GATGAATATGGTGTAATTTAGTTTGTTGTTCATAATATTTACATTTCTTTATTTCTTCCAGTTTCTTCCAATTTCTTCCAGTTTCTTCCGGAAGAAACCCTTTTTTCCAGTTTCTTCCATTCTTCCGGAAGAAATAGGTTACTTCCGGATGTTTCCGAACCCTGTAGAAATGTTGTACATCTGCAAGTAATACTATTCAAACTGATTGTAACTTATTACCTTTTGCGTGTTTCCCGAGTCATTATGAATATCCGCATGTTGTTTTTCGTTTAATACACTATAAATAACCAGTACTTCCGTCAAAACCCGCAAGCTAAACAGACTCTTCCGTAAACGAGTCGACATTTTGCATTTTTTTAATTGTAATCCTTTTATGATAAGAGCACCACTAGAACGATGTCTTGATTTTTTCATCGCGTCATATCTTTGCGTATGTGTTCTTGGCTGGAATATTCACCATGGAAGGAATTATTTCACTTGCGTAAGTAAATAGAATTGACTCAATTGAGACATTGATGTAAACTTGGCACTTGCCATTTATTAAACTTCATGATTGTTTGTTCGCATGAAAGGAAAAAAACACTTACACAACAACAAATAAAAGTGTATTTTCTTGAGTTAGATATATGTACAATGTGTGTAGTATGTCTTGTATCAATACCCCAAATTACCAGGAACATTTAACTGTATCATAAAAAACAATTTAAGCTTGAACTTTTGACCAAATTTTGACCTCCAATAATCGCCATGATAGTCGTAGTCGCGACTATTTAGTGCCGACTAGTCGACTACCAAAATAGCTGAGGTCGTGCAGCCCTACTCATAAGGCTCTGGAAGATAGTGTAAAACCCTTCTTAAAACCATTTTGACTAAGTACTATCAAACAAATCCTCTGAAGTAAAATGTTTTAGCTTGTGTTTTTGTTGTGCATTCCAAATAGATTTTGCAAAAGCATCTGTAGAATATGCTACCTTTTTGTACATTGAATAACACAATTTAAACATTGGGCTGGTATTCTGAAAGGGAGACTAACTTTAGACCTGGGTTTAAAGCAGGGTTAGTCCTACATGAGTGGACCCTTTTTCCTTCCAAAATACTGTGAAAGTTAAATGTAACGGGTGAGAAAATTCCTCATTGATGGACCATTTTCGGCCCATCAATGAGGAATTTTCGCACCCGTAACAGCAGATTTTTAGAGTATGTTGGAAGGAATAAAGGTCCAGTCATGTAGGACTAACCCTGGATTAAACCAAGAACTAAAGTTAGTCTCCCTTTCAGAATACCAGCCTATGACTTTTGATAATAGTTTCTTTCAGGATCAGAAGATTTAAATTTCTTTCATTATTTCTGGCATTATACTCTTTGAGCAGCTCACTCTTTTCAGTAGTAAAATATAGCACACCATTTTCACCATCATACACACAAAATGTCTAGAAAATTTGGTTTAAAATTACCACTGCACCAAACAAGGATAGGAGTGATCTCATAATTTGCCTGTCCACTATATGTTATAGAGGGCAGCATTCATCATTATGGAACTGCCTTGTGTTGTGTGAATCTGTGCAAGGTCAGCTCTTTAGGGTTCATTTGGCAACAAAGCTAAAAGGTCCATTAATATATTTTTAAAAGCGATTAAATATGAATGAAACCTTGCGCTATTGTACCAGCAGCTTTTCTGTTTTCCATTTAGCTGGTGATATTGATCCTATTATCAAGGAAATATGTCTGATTGGAATATAAAGATAGAGTGCATTGAGATAAAATAAGAAAATTCAAAATGAATTTTGATTTAATGTAAACAGGGCTCATTAATCCTAACACATTACATGAGGCAAGAATACGCCATGCGTAGTTAGATTTATTTGTTGCTAGCAACGGCAAAACAACGACCAATGATCCGAATTTGTAATTAGCACTATAAATAGTAGATTAAAGATCCATCATTTGTAAGTAATTACACAGGTAATTATTTTGGAAAGAGTGAGCAGAATTTTTTTAAATTACATTGATAGTTTCCACTCCAGCTACTTAGACTAATTGGTCAATGATATAGACCTTGGGTTGAAATTCTGACTTGTTAAATAAAAAAATGAAAATATGCACATTAGTTTATCTTTTGTTTATTGGGTATTTATTTTTTAAATTTGATATTTTTATTCTTTATGGTGATAAAAATGTGAGTATTAGAGGTGCATTTCATGAGCTTAGCACCTTTGGTTTTGTTTATGGTTCATTAGATATCTTCAAGAAAATGTTATTTCCAAACTTTTACTTGATTCTGTTAGTGCATTTTGATGTTATGAGAGAATGCATCATAATGCTCAATCAGAGGGTGTTTTGAGTCAATCCCACAATGCACCAGTTTTAGGAAATTTCACCTCAATAGGGTCATGTGATCCCACAAAAATCCTATTCTTAACACATAAAATCCTTGACTTTTATGCTCATTTAAGTAGGAGTGGGCTATACGAAGGGCAACATTACTTTTTTGGTTCATTAGCGCCCTCACACTAAATTTTGACCTAAAACGTCAATTTTTAAGAAAAACGCAATGTCCAATTTTCATGCAACTTTCAAAATCAGCTATCTTGAGCTCATCTACATATAATTAGACATCAAAAGCATTACAAAATACCTGTGAAAAGAGTAATAAGAGGGATTTTCTGCTCAAATCCACTTCCACCACAAAATTAAAGGACATGACACAAGAGGGCGCGGCACACTTTTTTCTTGGACCCGAAGCAAAAAATTTTGTCATTTCACGTTGAGATAGGTATAATAGAATACAAAGAAACCCAGCCCTAATGAAAAGAAAAAATGACCCATTTATAGCCCACTCCTAATTTAAGCCCACAAAGCATTTGTACTTAGGGAATTTTAGCATGAACTTGAAATTTCCAGTGGTTCTTAAACTTTTGGAACACTTTACCTAAAGTACTGACATGTGTTTAGTACAGTACAGTATAGGCACATTACAATGCATTATGGGATTGATTCAAAACACCCTCTGATGCCCAATAAACCACTCTGTTGTAATTTCTGTCCATACAAAATAAATCTGCAAATCAAATTTGGTACACATACTATACTTAGGCCGATGGTGGAGGTGCTATAATAATCTCAACAATTTTGAGATAAATCAGGGATCATGAAATGCCCCTTTAATACCCTTAGGCACCCATTTGTCTGTGTATAGCCTATGAGTTACAATATGCTCATGCATCCACCAAGGACACAGTTCAGTGGGTTGTACTTGTACATATATTGACATGAACTGACCTTGCGTGATCTGGGTATCATATATCATACCCCAAAACCAGGGGGTGTATTTTCTAAATACATTGGTGAATGAAATCTACTGAACTGTGCCAAGGGAATTGAGATTTTACTTGCTCATCGTGATGGCCTTGTAAATTTGAATAGTTATTGATTACACCTTATGGCTATTGACCTTCTGACCCCTACGTGTAGCCTCCAATGGCTTCATTATATTCCTCTCCTTCCTTAAATTTAAATATTTAAGTACTTCTATTCAGTTACTATAGTCAGACTGGTAAAAAAATGGCAGCATACATTGGGAATATTGAATGACAACAGGTGTGTATGCCGCTTTTGGTTTCATCATAGAGGTAATATAGAGAAGGAGGGTGCTCCCAGAAATCTAATCTGTTCAAGAGGTCTAAAGCCGTCTTACGCATTGTCCCAGTGAATGAACTGTCCACTTGAGACGCTCTTGAAAGAGGGCTTGATGTCATTTGTGTTATGCGACTCTTGCACAGCCGAGTGATCATCGCTTATCAAAAATCATATCGGAGAAATGACCCGGCATGACCTATGCCGGAAGTCTTGTAGAAGAGACGATTTCTGCAGGTCTTCCCAGGGCAGCATCGATTTCTTGCGGCCATTTTAAAATTTCTACACTTGTGTTGCTTCGTCTGCCGCAAACCTGATCGTTTTGTGACTTTGCGTTAACATTCTACAACACAAATCTTCACGCCATATCTACCGCAAGTGACAAAATATGACAATTTTTCATAGCGTTATAATTATGTTTTGCGGGCAAGACCGGGGGTTTTTAACACTTTAAAACGATGTAGAAAGAGTTCAGAAGTTTAATGAACTAAGTTGTAGCGCTGGCCAAGCTGGGCCAGTATTTTTTTAGGGCAAAGGAAAATGACCGGAAGCACAATGTTTCTGCCGTATTTTTCGCATTCGGCGTCTTTGACATGCACATTATTTCATGACACGATGTATGCTTAATTTAAAGCTTATGGACATGATAAACATGATGGACACTAAAAGTCTAAGCTTGAAAATCATCAGAATCGGAAAATTCGCTGAAATCCTACCCTGCACCTGCCGTAATAAATCTCGTCCTTGTATACCACCATGTTTGTTTATAAATCGCGGTGGTGGTGTGTTGCATTGTGGGACAATTTCGCTAGTATAGCCCGGGAAAATCAATTTGCCGCGATCGATATAGCCCATTCATTGGTAATTGCTCATAACGAACATTGAATAATACAGGCTGGCTAGGTGCACTCTCCTTCTATATAATACCTCTATGGTTTCATGAAGTGCAAATCTCTCTGCATGCATTTAACAAAGACTAAGTCTCTCTCTTATTTTATGGCCTTGTTAACTTGTTATGGCAGAAAGGATCTCTCGTATTAAACAATGCATTAACCTATTTATATTATGTATGACCCAATTCCGATTTGCTCAAGCCTGTGTCGATAATAAAGTTGAATGAAAATGGACTTATCTAGCCAGTCTCTTAAGTAATTGAATGATGAAATCTCTAGTATACCTTGTTGCAATTAAATATTTCAGGTCTTTAGGTCACAATTATATCATTTATATTTCATTTTTCGTGCAATGTTGCCAACCGGCTGAGTGGGTCACATTTGGGTGACATCATTATGTTGTGTTTTGGTGTATTTTGTGATTATCAAAACAAATATTGACTGATTTAGTGATAGATCGATAAACATAATTGTACAGCTCCAGTTCATTCAACATTTCTACTGGTCCCCTTAAATGAAAAAAAAAAATGTTTTCTTTAAAAATGTGGAGGATACTTCCCTGTGCATACAAGTTGATCTCATTATGAGGCAGTAATGAATTAAATATCTGAGTTTGTCCTTATATTAGGTTTGTTTTCAGTCTTAGCACTTGCAGGGTATGGTAGGATACCTATACTTGTTTATGCAAATATCTGATTTTTGATGATTTTTTTGTAATTTTCTGATTTAGCAAATCATTGATAGTGCCTTTAAATGTCGACTAAACCATGCTTGACATAGGGAAAATATTAAGAGCAATGTTTTACAGGTAGGTTAAATATTCTCCCAAATTTGGGAACTACAAACAAAATAGTTCTAAGTGTCTGCTAATACAAAGGACAAATATTAAGAATATTTTACATACAGGTGACATAGAAAAAAAAAGTACATCTCTGTTTTCTTTAATTTTTCAGCACAATGTGCACTTTATCTCTTTGAGAACTTAGGAAGGATGTATCGTATTATGTTTATATTGATTAAGAGAAACCCCTTTTGACAGATTGGGTGTGGTGTGATTCTGTCCTAATTAGTTCAGATCATACTGTAGCAAATAGCAAAACGTGACCAGCCAAGGCCACTTACACCCTGGTCATCCAGTGGTCAAGGAATCTTGGTCAAGCAATTGGTCCAACTCAAGGTCATCCTTGGAGAGGGTTTAGCACTAACTAGGGTCTTATGATAATGTGTTTGCTTCATTGGTCAGTAATTGGTCAATCAATGCTGCCTGAAATCAGTTATTGTTAGACTTGAGGGTGAAAGAGATTTGCTGAAACAATGGGTGGTGTTCTAGTCTCTGCGCTGGAATTGAGGTGGGACTGTGATGGCGAAGATAGGGACGTGGAAGAGGAGGTGGTTGTCAAGGTTAGCGCCCATGATGGAGGAAGAATGGGAAATCTCCACATCACCATTAGCGAGGTTGCTGATGTTCAACTTTAAAGATGTAGTGAATGAGTTGAAGGAGCAGTGTACTGGCTGATCATCCTGCAAATAATGGTACCCTTCAATTTTAGGTAAATAATGAATGTCATTGGATGAACTTCAAGGGGTTGGTGTAAATTACGGCTTTGTGGCTTAGCTTTGTTTCACCAAAATTTTCTTTTAAAAATTCCTAACCAATTTCCTGACAGGTGGGAGTTATAACTGTGCAAATACCTACAGTTAAAGAAATGAATTGTCAGAAATTTTACCACATGTTCAATAATTTAAAAATCAAAGCAAACCACCACATCAGTTTCTTTTTGTGGAATGATTAAATTTGTGAACATTTCTTGCAACAATTAGGTGGGTTCTTGACAATTTCTTATAAAAATCCGGGTTAGAAATTTTGGAAAGGTGCAAGAATCCGTTTAGATTCTCGCAATCAAGATTTACAAGATTCTTAGATTATCTACATTTAATTTGGTTAAACTTAAAAGGGTGGCAGAATTACTTTCGCAAATTTGTTGAGAATCTTGCGAGAATCGATTCTCAGATTCTAACCCTGAAAAATAAGCTGTTTTATAAGTGTCCTTCATAAGTACCCTGGAAAGTTATGCATGCATGAGGTGTTGTCACAAACTAATGCTCACAGAGTTGAGAAGTATGCTCTTAAGTAGAATATTTTCACAGTTAATTCTCTGCACTTTTGTTACAATGAAACACTTAGGGTTTTGAATTGTGTCTAAAACCAGCTGATGGGTTTAATATTTGTGTTTGGCATGTTGTGAAAAGAGCAAAAATAAACACCATTCAAAAATAATGCACTGTATGCAGCTGTATGCAGTACATTAGAATTCTGTCACCCCTGGGCAATTCCTTCAACATAGCTGTTTTTGGGCGAGGGTAGCCTACGGGCTACCCGCTATATTCGCTTGGGTTTTGACCTACTTTTCAAATAGCAGTGTTGCAGAAAATATTCGTGGCGTTTATATCCTCTAAAATCTCACATGTATGATAGTTTATGAAAAGTTGTGCAATTTTACGTCATATGGATATTTCTCAATAGATAGACCCACAGCGAAAACATGACCGTACATTTACAAAAAGATATTAATGTTCAAAAGAGTAGCAATACAAAGCGATCACACTTCCACACATGCTTAGCGTCGTGAGCGGTGTGAATAAAAACACGACGGGGTAACACTAAAATAAAAACATGAATATAGAGGGCGTAACAGGCAACAGGGGAGTGCGGCCAAGAAATCCAAATTTAGACATCGCCATTGGCTTAACACGTAAAAACGAATAATTGACGAAAAATTATGAAATTAGTATATGTTGTCAAGGAATATTTTTATTGTAATTTTTTACAGTGATTTGCTGGTTAACAGCGTCTTTAAATCGTTATGAGTGCATTGATTAACGATGCTTAAAGGGGTGGCCCGATATAAGGATTATAAAGTTTTCATCTTGATAGATCGGCCTTCATCCTAAACCCCCATCTGTATAGTTTCGCACCAATATTCAATCCATTTGGCTGTGAGAGCTAAAAACGTGATTTTGTAAGTGACCTTTTTCTTTACCTAGATGCGTATGACCTTTGATCTCATTTTTAGTAGATTATAGTAGATTGCAATTGACACACTTCTTAAAAAATGTGATATTTGCGATTCAATACGGTGGAATTACAGGTAAGATGTCATGAAGTAACTAATGTTCTACAAGTTTGTATAGGAATTGAAAAGTGCAATGGCTGCTGAAGCCTTTTATTAAAACATTGTTGACAACAAATTTAAAGGAAAAAATCGTGATGCGGTGACAAGATGAAATATCATAAAACTAATAAATAAAGATTACAAAAGTTCATGAGGGTGAGGTGACAAACGGTAACTGACGGTAGGTAGAGCGGTTGAACGTAGACATTCTTGGAACAGGCTATTATAATAATTAAAACAAAATGTACTTTAGACTCACGTTGGAACGTGTGCCGAATCCTGTAAAATACTTTACGTCCGTCGGCATGCAAAATATATGGAATTGCTTCTTCCAGTTATGCTGGTGAGTCTGCAGTGGTCAATTTTGTGGTGGGTAAGTATAGAGTTGATTGTTTTCCCGAATAAGGTGTACTATGTTAATAGTATGTTGATTGGTCAATTTTTTTCTCTTTAAAACACGTAAGATAAGAGGAGATAGAAGCCCCTATTCACTCTGTGGTAAATATTTAAGTTCATGTATGCCTCGGCTAAGGTATGTGCCAAAAAAGCACATAAGTCAATTGCAAAAACTCCCTTCCCATACCTTTTACATGGGATATTCCCGTGACCGCTTTCCTTTTAAAGGAATTTTTATTAGTGCATTAGTTGAAGGTGACCATATGTAGGTGGCTTTGTTTGGAGGTGGACCACCACTCCACAATCTGGAGGACACTGCCTCCAGGGGAAAAAGCTTAGCTATATAGAGATCAAAGATTGATTATCGGTACGCGACAATATTACTTTTAATCGGGCCATTTTGGCGGCCGTGTGATGTTCGCGGATCTCCGTAAATGTCGTTCATTTTCGGCAGGTCGAGAAAAAATGGTACGTGAATTACTGTCATGCTGGTGTTCAACCCCTAGAAATGGTTGGTGTTGTAATTCTTTAGCTTAAAGTTTTTTAGGTAAAAAACGGGTTTTTTGTAACATTTGTTGTTTTATTTAACTTGGAAAGTTTGGGCTTGTTTACTGGATTGAAGTATGTACGAGATCAGCTATCTCTGCTTTAAAGATGTATCGAAAAATTGCGCTTCTAGAGAGGGGGGGGGGAGGGGAGATTTGTTTTAAATCGCGTATATGGTAGTGAAAATAAATACTGCTGCCAAAAAAAGGAAATCAGTGACGGTTGATTTCCACCGATTCCCCTCAGGCGCGAATTTTTTGTCACGTAGGGTCGTTGGTAAGTACAAACGTGGTAATAGCGGATAGTTCAAGGTTACTCAACTGGACACTCCATAGGCTATGACTGTCAAGCTAAATAGCGGGAGGTTACATGGAAGAGCTTTTGACGAAATTGGCCAATGATATCATTGTGCATCGCCGTAACACTAGCGAAACGTTACAAGCTATTTAGCGCCTGAAATGTTAACTTACTCAATGCCGGTGGCTTGTCTCTCTGACATTGATTATTAAAATAGAATTTTGTTGGTATGGGTTCGAAGTCCACTTTGGGCTGATTTTTTTTTTTGGGGGGGGGTATTTCTTTGTTTAATTGTCTTTTTAAAAATTTTTATGTTTGGGAGTAACAGAGATTTTTTTTCGCATATGACCATCACAAAAGTCATACATATAGGCCTATAGCATAACAAAAGAAATTAACGCAAAAATAAAAATGAATAAAATAACAAATGGAATGAAATAAAGAAACAGATCAGTACAAATTAAAAATAAAAATAAAGAAAACGAAAAATAAACGGATGAGAAAATAATAACAAATGATTTAAAAATTAAACCCAAATCAAATCCGTGTACACTAGTCTTAGAATATCATTAAAATAAATTGTTAAAAAAAAAGAAATAACATAATTACAGATATTTATATAGCTCCTTCCCAAAAAGGAATAGAAATATAAAGTGAATTAATGGAACCAAATAAATTTTAAAAAATCAGTACAAAATAAAAATAAAGAAATAAACAAAATAATAAAAAATAAAAGCCAAAATGGTAAGAAAATACAAATAATGGGAGGATAATAAAAAATATTTTAAAAATTAATCAAATCAAAGCCGTATACACAAAAATATTAATAATATAAATCATTAAAATGAAAATAAACTTAAATTATTAACACTAAACAAAATAAAGATGACTAAATAAGTAAAATAAAACAAAGTAATAAACACAAATACAATTACAAAATAAAAACCAAAAATTTTGAATAAATACAAATATTAATAAAGTAAATCATTACAATAAAAATTTGAAATAAACAAATTAAAGATGACTAAATAGGTAAAATAAAAACTAAATAATAAATAAGAAATGAACACATATACAATTACATAATTAAAAACAAAATAAACACTATTAATAAAAATATATACATTATAAATTAAAATTCAAAACACACAAAGAATATAATATAATAAACAAAAACGAAAGTAATTGTTCGCGAATGAAATTTCATTACTGTAAACCCATGGCGTCATATTCCAAGCAATTGTCAAGAAAACTTACAGCTGCAATTCTGGACATCCATTCACTTTACAAACCTTGCATGTGTGTATATATCAGACCAAACTAGGGGCCACCACCAACAGCTACAACAGCACCATTTACCAGCACAGTTTTTTTCCCAAGTGTCATCTGCATCTGGAACACTCCTACACTGTTAAAAATGTTCATTAAAATAACAGCGTTTTGACTGGCAGCTGGGACTCACAATAGTTGAAATCACATTTTTTTACAGTCATTTGCACGTTTTGAGTCCCTTTTTACAGTTATTTGCACGTTTTGAGTCCCGGCTAACAGTCAAAACGCCGTTATTTTAAGATCATTTTAACAGTATACCAGCTTTACTGAGTTCAGCTCAGTCACTGGAGATTTTCGGGAGTCGCCTGAAGCCACTCACACTCCGCTAGCTAGCCACACGGACCTTCTTTTTACTTGCACCGGTCTTTTGTTCCTGCACACTTAGTTGATCTTTGTTCCTGTGACCAAGCACCTTTTTCACCGAGTAAAACAATACTCTACTACTGAGTGATGTAATGATTGGAAGATAGATAAGATAGATGCATCCAACTTATTCCAGTTAACAGTCAACCTAAAAAACTTGCAAGTCGCCTGAACATGCAGCCACGGAATTACAATTCATCTTTGACATCAATTCAAACAATCTAAACAACTTGCAGGAAAACGTCTGCTTCAATTCAACATACAAATTCCAGCCAACCTCAGTTATCAACAAATGGCTCAGAGCGACCGATAAGGTTCTGAACAGAAGCATCACAACCACCGCCAATATGAACCCACTGGCAACGCAAAATTTACCAGCCTCCCCCAAACAGTCCCCAACTAGCCAGCTAAACCTGAAACCTAGAAAGCCGAGAACCGCGAAATTCTAGTTATAGTTATGTTTTCTTTTCTTTATAGGCAAACATTGAAAGTGCTGTTTTGGAGCTTGTAGCTCCATATTCAATTCATTAACCCAGTGTGCCTTTCAACTTTGTTTTTCAACTGTGCAGGCTACATTAAAGGTGCAACGAGAGATTTCACATAACAGGTGTCCCTTAAAAATGTGAAAAATCTAATTTTTGCACTAAAGTAAAGCTTTCTATTAGAAATGTCTCCATGTGAAAGGATTAAGCTGAAAAATATTTCTTTGGTACAAAAATTGTGCAATTTCTAATTTCGTAGGAGCAAATACAAAATTCAGCCTATGTTTTATATTGAAATTAAGGAAATAAAAATTGCATTTTGTTTTCACTTTCAAAGCATTTCTGTAACAACAGACAAGGTAAGAAATCTATTGGGGGTCTTATCAATATGAAATCACAACATATGACATATGCTTTAAGGTGAACTACCTAAGGTTGGAGACAAGGTAGCAATAAGAAGGATGCAGCACGCAGGCCACTGTTACCGCCACCCTGAGCTGTGTACCAGCACATGGACATGGGACAAGGGGCGGACATCGAAAAACCTATGTAGACATCCTGGAAAGGGACGCAGGAGTGGTAGACACAAATGAGCTTGCGACATGCATGCAGGATAGTATAGACTGGATGACCGTGCTAGTTCCCGGCTGAGGCCGACTTAGTAGTAGTAGTATGGGTGCCCCAAAATCTCTCGTTGCACCTTTAATGGTTTGTCTCTAATCCTTTTAGGTGGACTTTGAGTTGAACAATTCAAAGATACAGCCTTTTAAGAACAAAATTTCAGAAATTGTATTTTCCCTCAAATTAGTAAAACTACAAGATGGTCCTTATATGTAAACCTTGATAACTTTGCATATTGGAGTGGTTGTCAACCATTAATGAACCATTAATAACCATTAATGATCTTGGAACATTAATGCTTAATACTCACTCTCCTAATAAAAGGTGTGTTCAGACGGTGGCCTACTTTCGAAAGTAGCGTTACCAACGAAAAATTCATTTAATCCTCATTAGCGCCTCTTAACAATGACGCACGTCCACACGGAACTTAACAACGACCTTTCCAAAGTTACCAGCGAGCGGCCTTCATCTGTCATTGGCAGAGATCAGTGGTCATTGGTAAATAGTGGAAGTAGCGCGCCGCTCGCGCTGACCCGACGGTTAATTGCTTGAAACCCCGGGAAAACTCAACCCATTGTAAACAATGCCAAAATGGAATCCTCAAGCAGGAGTGTTTTTAATTTGAAAGCGATATTTTGGCTTCTGATTTTCGTTAATACTCATCGACAGATGATTTGGCAGTAATGCTGTTTATGCCGATAATCATTCCCCCTACCGTGACACCAATCAGTGAGACCCAAATATGACATCAAAAACAAAATTTATGCATCAACGAAATGTGGTTCCTCGCCACAGAGACAGAGTTACGTGCAGTGGCCGGTTTACGGCACATTTTTTATTCGCAGCTTGCTGTGATTAAATCACGATTGCTCACTTAATACAAATCATATAAAGTTCTAATCTCGCACAAATAACAATAAATATGTACTTATTTAGATTGAATACCGATCAAATTAATTTCTCTCTCAATAAAAATTATGTTGGGATTTCTTTTTCAAGAACTTTTCAAAATACTTGGCACCTGCGCTGTGTGTGTATAACCAACATAAGGCTGCCTGTCAACGGTCACGTGATCGCGAAAAGGGAAATCCCTATTTTGAGTTGTCTTCAGCTCAATTTTATCTTGCACGGTGGGTTCATCCAGATCTCGATTAACGCTTGTATCTCTCTCTCTCTCTCGGACCAGTTTGGGTTCCGTGTTCGCTTGTTTTTTGGGGCTGTAGGCCTACTACTAGATGATGATGATGCCAGTAACAAAATAAATTGGAAAAACAGTAAACTGTACTACAGACAAGCAAGCACATGTCAAGACCGCTGTAAAAGTTGATGAACACACAAGTAAAATGGCGTTCGTTTATGGTATGGCATGTCGTAGTCTCAGGTCGTTACGAGGTCACGATGAGATATGAGGTCACCCTTAACATCGACGTCGTGAGTAGCACTGTTCACACGGCACTTACCAACGACGATCGCTCGCAAGTAGCTCGCTACTTTTAAGATTTCTTAAAAGTAAATCGTCGTTGTTAACTCGTTGTTAGCTTAACAATGATGTTGTTCAGACGGTCACTACTCACGAGCTTACCAATGACTGTGCTTACCAACGACCTTACCAACGACTTAACAACGATCGTGTGAACATGCCTAAAGACCAAAAATATTACCCTACGGCTCTAGGGGAATTATGGGGGCATGTTAGAGATGTTATGTGATGCTGTAGGAACATCATTACAGGGCTAGAATTTCAGCAAGAGTCAAGAGTCCACTCTATCAAAGAATCCCCCAAATAAATCCACAAGAATCCAATTAGATTCTTGTAAACTGCGTAAAGTTTCAAACGAACTGAATAGAGGAGAATCCTAAGACTCTCGCTAACTCCACCTATGAGCATCCAAAAAAAAAAAGTATCTCTTAGCTCTCCACGAAATTCTTCCCCTGTCATAAACACTAAACACCATTTCTATCCCAGCCCTAACCATAATTCTCCAGGCATGTTAAAGCGATACCAGCACCATTTTGTAGAGTGTCCCCAATTTTCAAAATTTGAATTTTTTGCACAGTAGTGTTGGTAAATTGTCAAGTAAACTATACCTTCTCTGTAGAGTGCGGGGGAAGGTTAGCTGGTCAGTGTTAAAATTCTTCAGTATTTCCTAAAGTGCTGTGTGTAGAGTACATTGCCAAGCCAATCTCAGAGAATAGAATGGCAATGATCGACACACGAAGAAAGTACTAGGCCTAGCCTCAAGTATCAATTAGTGATGTCATTGCTGCAGAGGAAAGATCATGCTAACATTTACTGTGAAAAGTTGCAGTGAAAAACATTAGCAGAACAAGTGGTGTGGATGACGTCACTCAATACTGTTTGCAGAATGTAGTATACAGCATTACACGTCTGCAATTTCATCAGCCTTTTTCATGATTGTGTGTATCACATTTTAGGCTCTTCTCAAGCAACTGTGAAGCATACAGTATGTTCTGTGCATGTTTTATCACTGTTGATGCCATCTACTTTACATATTTCAATGTTGCAATATTGCCGACTAGTGCTATCATACTTCAATGATGTGCTGCAGTGATATCAACCCTGTGAAAATCTCTGCATGTTAGTGATGTCATCCTGGTGCAACATCACTGCCTACTGTCCTTGCTAAACTGTTAAAGACACTATCAGTGATTTGCTAAATCAGCAAATCGAAAAAATCATCAAAAATCAGATTTTAGCATGTACGTAACAAGTACAGGTATCCTAACATACCCTGCAATGATAAGACCAGAAACAACCTAATAAGGACAGAATCGGCGATTTTAGTCATTACTGTCCGAACGGACACTTACTACAACACGTAATTGAATGGAGAATCGTATCTTGGAACACTGCCGTTTTCTTCCTTTTCTTTCAATTCTACAGCTGGAAAAGGTAACTTATGATAATTCTACAGACTTATCCTTCACTTTGAAGCAATTCCTGCAAATTTCAAATATTTTTCAAATCACTGATAGTGTCTTTAAGACATAGTCTATAAGCTGCTATTTTCAAAGGTTTTTTAATTTGTTAATCAGCTAGTTACATTACACCCTTGAAGTTCATACCTACTCTGTAACATGCATGGCTCAAAAAAGTGGGGAATTTGGGAAGCTCCTTCCCAGGAAAGTTGGCCATTTGGAGGGAATCTTGGCCATTTGGAGGGAAGACTTGGGAAATCTGTGAGAAATGTAAAGGGAGTTCTGTCTTCCCAGGAAATTAACATTTTTTCAAACCCCGGTAACATGACCTTTATTCTGTTAAATGTTAATGGAATAAAGCAAAATTATAAAAAGTAGGTGCGAAGGATATTATGTAATTATGTCCAGCATGGAAATTAATGTCAGTAACTTTGACATGCAAAAAATTAATGTAATTTACAGTCTGATTAATAATTTGTTGGACAGATACGAACACACGCGAGCGTGGACTGCGCAAGTCAGGAAGAACATTGCACCTCATTTCGCGATGCGTAATTGGTCGAAGGATGCGCCAAACCTTCGCGGAGCTTGTTGCGCTTACTAGAGGTGTGCGTATCTCCTGTCCAAGTAATTATTAATCCAACTGTAGTGAAATTATACTTAGTATGCTAACATAGCAGTCGGTACATTTGCCATTCCTTTTGAAACCACACACCCCTGTGGAAAGTTTGAGTGAAATTTTGACGGGGAACTTGGATTTCAAACGGAATAGCCATTGGGGTAACTACATTTGAAAATCCATACATCTTTTGTCTTGTGGAGGACTCAGAATAAGTGTTCCACAGGGGAAGTATAGATTTCAAATAGATTAGCCCATTGGGTGACTACATTTGAAATCCATGCCCTTTTTGTGGAGAACTCAGAATAAGTGTTCCATAGAAGTGAAATAACCACTTTGATAACTATATTTGAAATCCATACACCTTTTGTCTTGTGGAGGACTCAGAATAAGTGTTCCACAGATATTTCAAATGGAATAGTCCATTGGATGATTACATATGCATAACCTTTTGAAAGATTTAGGTAAAGTCTTCCATATGGAGGTAGTATAGTCTCGAATGGAATAGTCCCATTTTGTTGTGTTCTGAGTTCATGATGCAGTAAAAGTTTGTAGAATTTCGATTTCGGATAAGTTCTTACAGTGCCTGCAAATATTTGTGGCCAGTGTGGAACACTTGATACGTACGTATGTATGTAAAAACCTAATGCTTATCATTAATATACCAGTGTCTATGGGGATTGGGGATGGCCATAAAAAATTAATGGAAAACAAAGGCATTGCATCATCCTTTATAGAATTGACATTTAAAATTTTGAAGACTGTCCAAAACAACCGAGTGCTTTCCTTTTTCAGATGACATTCTAATAGATCGGGGAAATACCACCTTAGCTTCAGTGACCTTTTGTTCTTTAAAGCTATGCAGTCATTCCATTTTGTCATTACATTTGTTGTTATTCAGTGGGCGGGGTTTAGTGGGCACTGACGATACATTGTTTGTTGGCTATCCGTCATGTGATGATATTAACTAAAGTCTAAGCCACAATTCCTTTAACGCGTAGTCCGCTCGTCATCTCACTTCCGGGGCCAGGGCTATACAAATTTTGCACAGATTGCGCACGATTGAGCCACTCATCATCGGCGATTGTTGTCAAGGTGCACGTGCGCCCTATCACCGGCCAGTGCGTAGTATATGCTAGCAGAACGAACTACACATTTAAAATACGCTTATATTGTAAAAGGAATGGTGGCTTCTACTTTAGGATGTTGTCACGCAAGTTTTTGCATGTGCATGAAATTGGTGATGCTTGCAGCATAGATAACAAAAAATAAAGGGGATCAACGCCATCCTAATTCTAAAGAAATATTGGCATAATTACATTTTCCCTTTGCAATTATACATCATACATTGTTAATGGAATAAAGCACATGATACAGAGTAGATGTGAAGGGTATAAAGTAATTATGCCAAAATATCTTATTAGGTTGGATCTGTTTTCCCTGTCTGCATTGAAGACTAGCTGCACCTGTTGCATTGTTAGTTAGTGTGGCATGCCATCTTAGCATCTATTAGCCTATTGCACAGTCCAAACACTTCTGCAACCACCTGGACACTACCACCTATGATAGTCTGTCTGGCTCATTACAGCACACAACATGAGCTAGCCCTCTGAGTAACCAGTTAAAATGTAAAGCATGGCGCCATTCTTAGAGTATCTCTGATTTGCCCATTACATGATATTACCTTCCACGTAACCAATCAAAATGGGAATCCAAACACAGGCTTACAAATTATCAATGCAGATTTAAAAACGACTTTGGAAAATTGGCATCTTTGGAGTCGGACAGATGTCGTATCAATAATGCCATATTTTCACCTTTAAAATAGATATAACAAATTGGGTTTAATATTATTTACAAAATGAGCATCCACCCAGAATGAGGACTTCTAAAGCACCTTTTTGGATGAAGAGCATATTGCAAAAAATACACTGTCCAGTTCTCAATTATAGAACTTTATTTGAATTTAAGTTTATCAAGGGCCAAAATATGCTGTATTTTCATTTATTATAATTTTATTTTTCTTGAAAGTTGATCAAGGACTAATATCATTGATGGAAAGAGTGGATATGGCCTGCAATGAGGCCACCCATTTAGAGCCTCTAAGTTCAGTATGCTTGGCATGATCGTGATCTTTGTTATGCTGGATTTTTTTGGCAACTCAATTACTCATAGAGTTAGAAGTGTGCTGAAAAGCGAGTCCCAATTTCTGCCCTGGGAATAAGCTTGGTTTTTCGACTAATTTGGGTATGAGAAACTGCAAACAACTGTTATGTTTGATAAACATTTTTGGCTTTGTGTGTGAATTTGGAAGGACAAAAAATAACCCCATTCATCCATAATGGATTAATTTTATTTGTAGAATTTAATAATGAAATATGAACTCTATTGCATCAAATGTTATCACCCGCCTGTAGAATGAATTAATCCAACACCATGTGTATGTTGTGGACGCTAATACACACACTGCAATGACATTGATTAATGTACAGTTATTATTATATCAGGTGTCTATAGAAAATGTTAAATGAATATAATTATGAATTCAGACCCAGCTTTCTGGATAGTGCCCCTTTCTAAATTACCATCTTGACCACAGAGCTGGTGTCCCACATCCTGGAACAGGCAAGTCAGAATGATAATTGGCTCTCAAATCCGAGAGTAAGCTGTACAATTCTCAGTCAGATAGTGAAGAGGTTCAGTGATTGTTGCCCTTTAATGGCCCATGTGTGAATGCTAACCTGTTCTCTTTCACACTTTTGTCAGTCTGTTTAGGCGACAAGTGTAGCGTGATGGAGCCCCAAATTCAAGAAACATGCTCATGTGTGTAAAATACCTCCATTTCTCCTATCCCAAAATGAGTTCTTTCCTTTCCATCTGGGATAACACGCCATTGTACCTGGTATTAAAGATGGGTGACCCGATTTAAGTTTATAGTTTTCATCTTGATAGAATGGTCTCAACCCCAAAACCCCATCTGTAAAGTTTCACATCGCACACCGATATTTCATTCCATTTTGATGGTGAGAGCTAAAAATGTGACTTTGTAAGCCCCATAGAGTGCTGTGTAAAATTAATATTGGTCGAGCAAAAAGGGGCACATTTTCGCTCATAACTTCTAAACCAAACATCCTTTATTTAGCCCTAAGATTTCACAGGGTAAATGATAAAAATTAATAACAGCTTTCTTCAGATGCCAAAATGTTGACCGCTTCGGTAAAATCTAGGGTTCTGGGGACAAGGCTATTAGTGATCGGACCATGGTCCTTTAAGTTAACATTAATGATATTACATAAGATACCTTGAGGTTTAAAGAGACATGAGGAGATTTCCAGGAAGAAGCGCCCCCAATTTTCTCGAACCCCGCTTTTTTACATATTTGGAATGCTTACCAATGTATTAGCTCATACCTGAAGTGAATAAGCTGAATACGCCGTCTTTATGTAATAAGATGATGATTTAGTAGTTTGTGTCGTGAACGACAGAAGTCAAAGCATTTTTTTCTATGGGGAATGATTACGATAGCAGGCAAGTTCAAAACCAGGTTTGCGGTTTTCTTTTGCACCTGTTTGTCCAATAAACCTTCGAAACGTTCTCGGTAGGTGGTCTACAACTGATCCAGTGAAATTTGAGAGAAATTTGTATCCTAAAAAAATCTCCTCCTGTCACTTTAACACGTTTCTTATATTATCTCCAATTGGCTCATTGCATGATATAAAATGTTACATCCTTGAGCTGAGGTCTATCACCCTTCTTGCATTACATGTATCAATAGGCATGTACAGACGAGGGCCGTAAACTTAAAGTTTCCATCATAGCTTTAATTTTCAAAGTTAACCTTGTATAGTTGCCGTCATAATTTCTGAAACAAATGGCACGCACGTCTGTTGATTTTGCGTATTCAATTTCCGTTGTCAAGCGTTCGTCACACACTTCCGGGTTTATGCGCATGTAGCCAGAATTTTGTTTCAGAATTACTACAGAACACTGTAGTGATTGCCTGTGCGAACATACTCATGTTAATGGATTAAAATTTGATTATCGATGAACTTATGTTTTCATCGATGATTACGCTTCATTTGAACATGACTTCTGATTGATTGGCTCATTGCATGATATGACATGAATCAATCAAGATAGATATCTGCACCTTTAAGCTTTTCTTGTAACTATATCTGTGATTGGCTAATTATATCATATAACCCTGTGAATGACCAATCAAATTGCTGGGGGTTAAAGGCTGACTCAGAGATTCCCCAAGGAGGGCACACTTCAAGTTTTTTGCATATACATCATGCTTGTCCATATACTAATCACTGTGTGAAATAACCTAAGCTCAAGTCAAAGTCCTTCATATAGAAAATGACAACTTTGTTAGAAAATTCATGATCCTGATGTTTGGTTATACACGTATCCTATGGCACTGTAATACTGTGGCGTAAATGTTTACTGGCATGAAAAAGTTGATTCCTTTAAGCATTTAGGTGACTATCTTTAGTTGTATAGATATTATTGTCCCCGCCGACGAAGTTCGTGAGGGGACTCTAAAATTGGCTTCCGTCCGTTATGTCCTCCGTCGTCCGTCCGTATGTCCTCCGTATTCCGTGTAAAAATGTTAACCCTAGAACATTTAGGCATATCTTTTTTTCTGGATGAGCTAGAGTAGCCAAACTTATGGTATATTGTAGGAGGGGATACCACCACTTCACCATGTAAATTCATTCCCCCCCAGGGTCCTCCCCCTGGGTCCTGTCCAGGGGTAGGGAAAAAGGTCAAGGGAAAAAGGTGATATTGCACAGAAAATGTCAACATTGTGTACAATTTATCTGGAGTTCCTTACTGGGCCTACAATGATGTAACTTGTGGAAAGAAGGGGGTTGATGAGTTCTCGACCTGATTAGATTTGGTGTAAAATATGCATAAGTATCTCATTTGCATAATTTATGCAATTTTTCCCTCAAGGCTTGTGTACAAGAGTTTTTCTGGATTTCTGTAAGGCATATAATGAATGTAACTTGGTGGAAGGAATCAGGGTTGAGGAGTTCTCAACCTGATTAGATTTTGGGCATTTCGGTCAAATTAAATATGCAAATGGAGCCTAATTAATATGCACAAAATTTATCTGGAGTTCTGTAAGGGCTATGATGATTTACTTGGTGGAAAGAAGCGGATGATGAATTGTCGACCTGATTAGATTTTGGGTGTAAAATATCTAATTCAGTATCTATTTGCATAATTTATGAAATTCTTCCCGCAAGGCTTGTGTACAGTTTTCAGGAGTTTCTGTAAGGTGTATAATGATGTAACTAGGTGGAAGGAAGCGTGCTGAGGAGTTCTTGACCTGATGGATTTTGGGCGCATTCGGGCAAATTAAATATACAAATGAGCTAATTAGTATGCAAAATCATTTCTCACTTCTTGTGATCGCGACAGTCGGCGGGACATATTTTAACGCATCGCGTAAATACGAGTTCGCCTTGTTTACAATTACTACATAAAAAGATTATATTTGAAATTTCTGAGTTGGCCTTTAATGATGTCAGATGCTTTATGTAAATTCTCTGTTATTGGACAGAGTTCATAACACTCTCTTCACATCTTAATAAAAAAATAAATTCAACATGGTATCTATAGGTAGTATAAACAATTATATACTGAAATTAATCATTTTTACATCAGACTGGCAGTGAGAAATTTTTTTGTGGTGTGGGGAATTAAACCAACCGAATCCAGCAATGGTAGTGATCTTATTTGCAGTGAAACCTCAGTGTTGGCTTTGTTGCCCTTATGTGGGTGGGGTTTGTGTATAGGAGTCATGTCATGCATAAGATGCTTAGCTCATAAATGTCTCAAATTTACAGTTTTAGGATTGATTAGAGTTTGGCTAACAGTGTGGAGAGCAGAGAGGGTGGTTGAAATTCAAGTAGGATTTGCTGAAGATTTATGTGTTAAAACCCTTTTTATGATTATTATAAAAACAATAGCAATTTATTTTGTTCGCATAATTTTTTAGTTATAAATTATTTTGATAGAACCCACAACTCTTCACATGTTTCGATTCTACTGAAATAAGATAAGTCCCTACAGCCTATACGTCTGAAAAAATTATAGTCGGCGGTTTAAGAGCTACCAAATAGTTTTTTTAATTCCTTATTTGGCACTATACCCCCTGACTTCTAAAATGAATTCATCAACTAAAATGCTTGAAATAAATGAGTTATTTCTGTCTGTGGTTGTTGGTGTTTTGGAGAGAAGTGCATGAGTCTTTTTAAGGGGAAATTATCTCGATGGAATTAAATCAAAAGTCATTTCGTGTTTTGCAAAATTAAATGAATTTTTGGCTTTGGATTTTAAAGTAGGTTGAAAGTTTCTAAAAGTTGTCCAAGGACGGACAAGATTAATATAGCGCCTTTCTGTAGTATTTTAGTTGAATGATATGAGATAAAAGACAAAAAAAATCATGCTTGTTAATGAAAGCATATTCATAAAGTGCCTGAAACTGAAATAGGAAATGGCTCTTTAAAGAGCCAGGACTTTTTTCACTTTTATAACTTATATTCATCAATTCATATCACCAAATTTTGAAGTCCACATGCATGGTAATCACTTGAGTGGTCTTTAATATTTTCGACTTTACATGGATTTAGGTTTGACACTTCAATTTCCAGTTCTCAAATTTAAAAACTGCTGCATCAACAAATTAAAATACTCTCGAGCTCTGGTGGTTGTGTATGCTATAGGTCCAGCTAACTCATTCAGGAATCCACTAATTCAAGGTCCAAGGAAAATATTTGGTTGGTAACAGAATTCCCACTGACGCCGAAAAGGCTGAAATGACCACGAAGCCCCGTTTTGGGGGGTCAAGCCCCTTTTTGAGCAAGTACTACTGACTGTATCTGCAAAACCGTTAGACCTAGAAGGTTGAGAGACTCACTCAAAATGGTGCGGATGGTCCATATATGGGGGTCAGTTGATACATTTTTATATCCAAAAAAGTCAAAGGTTTTTAAGATAATTGTCAAAACTGATTTCATCATAACTGCGCACTATACAATTATGAAGAATTCATAAGGGTTTGCATGCCAAAACAGAAGGGAGTTCACCATATACCTTTGAGTTTGCTCTAACTCTCCTCAGTGATAATTGTTAGGGTAACTAAGGGTATCACAAACAGAAAATTCAATCCTTTCCGTTCTCAAACGGCAAACCCCGTAAAAAATTTTGTGACCTTTAACAAAATTGGGTAAATATATATATATAAGGTGACAACCGTGCATTTTTTAAGTGCCTTCTAGACCGTGTATTTTGCTCCAAAACTCACAACATGTATAGCTATTAGACTTTTGTATTGCACAGGGGAAAAAAACTACTGACCATTTGGATCTCAACTGGGTTGATAATCAGCATTTTAAGTACTCCTACTACTTACTTACTCCTTTCGTTTTCATTGAACCGGCAAAATATCAGATTTCCCATTTTCCCATGCCAAAAATTTCCTTTGGCCCCCCCCCTCAAGCTTGAATAAGCAGGGGCAGGGGCAAATTTACCCCGCTTAAGGCAAATCCCCGGTTCTGAAACAAACGGAAAACTGAGACTACGAGCCATGTAGTAGGGATCCAGATTTATATTGCCTCTTTAAATATATCAAATTATTGAAATGGTTTTGTAATTTAGATTCTTCACATTTGAATGTATACAAAATTAGCAAGTCGCCATTTTAATGACATTACATTTACCCGTCCATGCTGCCCGTAGTGAGCAGTGGCGTAGCCAGACATGACCGGTTGAGGGGGAGGCGGGAAAGAAGCAGGAGATTTCCCGATTTCTTGTACTTGCCTGAGGGACGATTAATTTACTAGGGGTGTGGTTCCATATGGGCGTAGCTCCCGTAATCCTGGGTTTGCCATTTTTAAGAAACTAAAAATTAGATATAGTGGTTTTTCAGAGCACAAATTTCCTTCCACCGGTTCGTTTGTCCGTCTTCCCCTTCCTCTTTCTCTTCTTCTCTTCTTCCCACTTTCTCCTTCTCTCTGTTTAATGCCCATTCTCTTCTCGTCTCTTCTCCCTATGTCCCTCTTTTTCTCTCTTCTTTCCTTTCTCTTCTCTTTTCTTTTTCCCTTTCTCTTTCTCTCTTTTCCTCTTCTTTTTCCTTCCATGTGGTGGTGTGTGGGGGTGGTGCCCTCCTCCCCCCCCATTGGCTACTCCAATTGTGTAGTTTCGGCGTAAAAAATTGGGTTAATTTTAGCTACTTTTTCATTTGAGCCACAAAAGGGGACCCAAATTTTAAGGGTTAATGAAAAATGTTTAGCCTGTAACCGGAATGTAGTTAGTGTATTTAAATTATTTAAAGATCCTTCACATCTTTTAGTACCCTTGCCATAGCCCTACACAATGAAAAATACACGGTAGACGTCGCTATTCCCACCACGCGGCGTGGCGTCTAAAGTTCAGGTCTTTTAGTGACCTTTCATAATTGGGGGGGGGGCCTTTTTTTGCCGGTTGCATGGTCACAAGCAGGCAGTTAGTGCTTTTAGAAATCATTTAAAGACCCTTCAGCAGCATTTACCTTTGCTGCTGAATTGACTTAAACTGAACATTACGTCCCTATAAAGTGACTAAAATGGAAAACAATATATTTTCTCACTCTAGCGATGGGCCAGTTTGACCCCTCCCCCCATGCAAACTATAGGAGTAACATAAAATGCTGATTATATCCCGTTGAAATCCAAGTGTCAATAGCTCTTGTCAATCCAACGTCATAATGATTGATCTTTTTTGGAACAAAAACACACTGTTATAATACACTTACAAAATGCACTTTTTCACCTAATATTAACCCCTTTTGCCTCAAAAGTCACAAAATTTTGACGGGCTGGGGTGCCATTTGAGAACGAAAAGAATAGGAATTTTTTCTTTTTGGACCTACCCTTGGCTTCCCCCAAAATTTACCCCGGAGATAGTTTAAGCAAAAATCAGGTGTATGTGAACTCCCTTCCTATTTTGCCATAAAACCGTATAATTCATTCATAATTGTCAGTGCGCAATATGGTGAAAGCAGTTTTTGACAATTAGCTAAAAACCATTGACTTTTTTGGATATCAACATAATATTACTTACTGACCCCCTAATGTGGCCAGTCCCACATTGTTGAGTGGACTCGCAGACCCCCTAGGTCAAACGGTTCGGTAGATACAGTCAGTAGTACTTTGCTCAAAGGGGGCGTGACCACCCAAAAGGGGCGTGGTCATTGCAGCATTTTCGGCGTCAGTGGGAATATGTTACATCAAATATTGTTCTTGGACCGTCAAAGTTAGTTGATTCCTGAAGAGTTTAGCTCTGGACATTATTGCATAACAAAACACAAAAAACCAAACCACATGACCTAAGTAATTTTTTCAATAAATAAAAATTGTGAAAAAGTTCACAGTACTGACAACACCACACCTGAATTTTTTAAAGTCTTAACAAGCTGTAAATGTTTAAGCAATTTCATTTGGCGATCCCTTTCAATTCGACATTTGAACCGTTTACCGCGCCGATTGAGTGGTTATATGAGGGTGAAGTCTCACGTCATAATCCCGCATTTTGCTAGGTTCGCGCGTTCCTGCCAACGTTGAATCTTGTGTTGCGTTTGAATGTCGTTGCGTTCACGGTTGTTTGATTTTTGTCCTGTGTGGTGGCAGTCCGTTCTCTTGTGTTATTAGCCATAAAGTATGCAAAATTGGGTTTTAATTATGACCTAAAATTAGAAAAGCCTGTTTAAGAATGAGAATAAAGGTATGATTTTTTTGAACCGGTGGGTTCTCTTTAGACGAATTGAAACCGGCGACACCGTATTTTTGCGTGGAGAACTCGGACTCGCCTCCGTCCTTGTTCTTTTACTTAATATTGGTATGCCTTGTTTCATTCGTCGTAATAGACTACCAGTTCTCTCAAAATCTAAAAATCACACCATTTTTTTTTTTTTTTTTTTTTATTTTTTTTTTTTTTTTTTTTTTATTCTCTAATTTTACTGTTTTTTTGGTAAGTGGGTATAGCTAATTATGTCTCTATCTGAAATGACATAAGGGAAAACCGCCAGTATGTGGTCACATGTGATTTATTGACATCAGGTCTACCACCATGCAAAAAAAATCATAATGAAATAAAAAAAAATTACTTTTTTCCAAGCAAATTGAAAAGTATCTTAGCAATTTGGATGCCCAGTGAAGCTAATTATGTCTCTAGTTAAATAAAAGTACAAACATTGTATTTTGCTGTACACTAGATAAAAAATGGCTGAAAAATGCAATATTACAACGTTCCTTACAAACTAATAGGAATTAGGTGGCACCACTTCCCAGACATAAGACATTTCTGTAGCCAAATACAAGGTTATGTCTATCAATATGAAATTGCTATTATGACACCAATTTGGGTTTCTCAGAATCCTCTTGTTCAGTCGGCAACCTCTTTTAAGCATTGTATGCAACGAGACGAAACCCACTCTCATGCCATGGTCAGACAAAAAAAGGGCAAATTCATGAGCAATTTCTTGATTGTTCGAGTATCTTTATCTGAATTGTAAAGTAAGGAAATGCTGCAGTCAATTGTGGCAGGGTGGATATAATAATTTAAGGGTGGTATACCGAATGGTGTTAAGGTGCAACATGAGATTTCACATAATTGTGTCCCTAAAAAATTCCTGATTTGTTTTACTGGGTAAAGCTTTCTATCAAAATATCCCTCTGAAATGATTAACATCTATTCTTTTATAACAACAATTGTTGCAATTTCCTAATTTTTCATTAGCAACAAATATGATGCAGCCTATTTTATATAGGTGTATAAAATCCCCTTTTTGTTTTCACTTTTAAGACAACTGTAACCAAAAATAACAAGGTAAGGAATATTTGAGCGTCTAATCTATTGAAATCACTACATATGACACGCTTACATGGGTCCTCAAAATCGCTTGTTGCAGCCTTTAAAGTCATTTTGTAATTCTATCTACCCCCAGTGTCTGTGTACGTTTCCTAGATTCCCTAGAAAAACCCTTTCCAAAAATTTCAGTTAAATCTGACTCTGCATTAAAATTTTAAGGACATTTCGTGCATCCACAGCCGCGTCCCCTCTGCTTACCTTAAAAAAAGTTTGAGATTTTTATATCAGCTGAACCGTAGCTTTAGTAATCCATGAGTACCTTATCTTACGTGCAAAATTCGGTCATATCTTTAAGAAATTCGCACTTGTATTTTTCTGTCCGTAACGACAGAAAATACACACGGCTTAGGGACTCGGGGGAAAAGCTTTGCTCAAACACAGAAACTGTAAGATTGTGGCCAACTCAAACTTTTTGGTAATAAGTTTTTCTCAAGGATATTATGAACAGATGAATAAAAACGAAGTGTGGAATCACGAAATGCACTTTTAGGAGCAATGTCTGTACCACAGAGCCTCATGACACTGTGTGTAAATTTCTGTTTTTAACGGTCTTACCGATCGAAAATATGAAATTATGAATTTCTTCCAGAGTAGATTCAATTTGTCTGTGAGTATACCTGTTCTTAGGGCAACCATTCAGATGATAGAAAAATCGAACTTTTTTAGGTGGGTCGGGGGGGTCCCGGGGGACGGGGTTGGTCATGGAAATGCCCCTTTAGGCTAGGAAAGATTTATTACTGATCAATACAAAGAAAATTTCCTGCAACGTTAACTGCTTCTTATCTAAGTTGTACAATTGCATAATTTAATTAATACCATAAATCAAATATGTATTTGAAATGCATGTGAATAGAGAAAAGGGAGAAATAGAAACAATGCATAGACTTATCTGATTGTTTTCCTCTTGTTTCTAATAGCCTATACAGAAACAATTTTGCTGTCAGTCAGTCACGGTTTAATTTGACTATTGCACATGTGGTAGTTACCAAGAGTTAATATGTTTACTCATAAGGCCTTCACAATTAATTCTGAGTGTCCTCCTGTTTACTACATTACCCCGCCGCGTTCGTAAATCGTCACCTGCGTAAATATATTTAATTATTTGCCAGACTTTAATTATTTCACATTTTCCCATAAAAAAAACTTTTTAGTTTTTTTAATTCTTTTGGTCATTTTGAGATATATGCCGATTTGAAATTTTTGTATTCTTCTCATTCCCCTGATCTGTCCAGATCGGTTTTACAAAAAACAGTATTGTTCTGACAACATGTCGGAACATACACACTACAGTGATGGCACAATACACGTCTCTTCAGATGAACTTCACATAAGTAAAAAGCTTGACAACTCAAAAGTTGATCAGGCATGGAATCGCACTCTTCATGCTTGATTATTTTTATTAATTGTCACCATCATTAAATATATCATTGAATATCTTGGCAGCAGACTCATGAAATCTTTACTATTTACTATATAAATTATAAACATGATCTAGACAATTTCGGAATCCAGATCCACTATACGTGAACCAACGTGAACAATAGCAATTGCTATTTAGACTAGTGTAAGCTGTAACCTCAGCTGTACAAATGTCGCGTTGGAGTAACCTTCACACATCGCAAACGAAACACAGTTTTCGGTTTGAAAAATTATCTGAATCATGTACTGATAGCAGGAAAACAATTCGCTAACTAACTCTAACGATTTTTGCATTGGGAAGGGTGACAGAGAAAATTAGTAGGGAAGTTGCACGTAAATAATCACAGCGCCTTTCAAGTGTTTAACAAATTTTTTTTCCATAGGGTTTTACAATGCGCAGAAGACGAGTTCTCGTTAACGACCGCCATTATCGGAGAGGCATTCTGCGCCCGTTAATGTGTTTCAGACTAAGGTCATTACATTTGCCGATGGCTACTGTAGTTTTGGAAAATTATTGACGATGATTGATTTTTTTTTGATTGGCTAACTGTGGTACTCGCAGTTTATGAAGGAGAGAGTCCCATCATTTTAGGACATTCACCCGAGCGCCTTTACGTTTGTAGCTTTACTTATATCATATCGTATTTTGTTTAAATTAAATTTTAAAACACAATTAAAATTCTTAATTTAATTTGATAGTTCAAAATATACATTTGATTTAATAATGGAATGATTTCCGAATTTTTGCGGTAAGTTTGGGATTTTCTGATTATTCGGCACCGTTTGACGTAGTAAATCCAATGAGTTCATCGGTATGTCAACATGTGCCGCTTCTTCCCGGGGTGTTCACTCTCGCTCTTTTTTCTAGTTATTTTTGGAAACATAACAAAATTTCGAGTCCCGGAACCCGCTCGAACAATAGTTCCGGGTACCCGGGGTCGAAATTTTGGGTGGCTTTTTTAGAAAATGTGGTACAGATGTGGGTTGGATTTTTGAGGTATAGAGACTTTTTTTCCTGTGGGGATGGTACATTTGTGATTTTTTTAGCATGCCCAAACTCACCCAGGTAGCAGCTAATTCAGTGTTACTAGATACTAGGGCTATCTGTCTACACAACATGTTGTCGATCCTAGCCATGAGTCGGAGCAACAGCTGGCATATATTGTAAACAGCATGGTCATATTGCTTTTTCATGATGTTATCATTTTATTTGTTTTGTTTTATTTGTGTGTGTGTGTTTCAATCTCTTTTGTTAGGATTGGGTTTTTTTTTGGGGGTGGTGGATTCCCCCCCCCCCCCAACAAGCGTGCACTCCCTTGGGCCTGTAATTAATTAGTATTTTTGATCGCAAGTGCAAGTTTTCTCATTGTACTTCAGCTTTCCGATGGCCAAAATAAATCAGTGGTTTCTAGTCTAGATGTTTCAAAACATCCTAAAAGGCAAGTAGCCTTGCTAGTCATACCCCCCTTGTTGTTGATAGAGGGCCATGGTGACAGAACATCAGTTTTAATGTGATATAAATTAACCCTCTGGGCTTTAAAATGAATGCTTCTCAATTATGTATTGGATAAGACCAAGTAGGTTTACCATTCGAACCAGGTCAATTTTTACTGCCAACATCGCCACCCAATTGTATCCCAATCATGACGGCTGGCCCTTTTATTCTAGTACATGTTCAGAGAACCGATAACATATTTGCCAAAATCAGGCTTGAAAAATAGATTATCTATTTAAAAAAATATAAATATAGTTGACTAAGCTCTGGCAAGCTCCACACGCTAGCAGAGATGAGAACGTGAATACAGTGTTAAACATATTATTACCTTTTTGATACAGTCCCAATGCCGAAATATTGTCATATATTGCAACTGCCAAATTTGGCTTCGAATAATTAATAAATTAAGCATTAAATGTTACCTCGTCCTATTTTTCAACCTTAACCAGGAAACTCGTAATTAATTGTGAATGGCCTAATACATAGTTTGGCATAGCTTTTGAAATCCTTAAGTTGTGATGAGATTCAGGGTGCATATTCAAATTGCAAATTTCCATGTCTCTCAAAATTTCTGGATTCGGGTCGGCCGAAATGTGGAGAGTATTCAAGTGTGTCCACATTTTATTGCTGAAAGATTATGTAGATTGGGAAAACTAAAAGATTTGGAGTAAAAAAAGTGAAATAAACATTATTTAACAGCATTCCTTAACGGAAAGGTCATCATATTGCAGAATACCAAATATCTCTAGTTTAGTCTTTGTGATCTGTTGGCTTCGGCCACAATAAACCCGACCAACCTGATTGATCACACACACACCCTGTACAAGAGTAGGATATTTTGTTTTGCAGGAGAGCTTTGATTTTTGTACTCTAGCAGTAATCAGCCATGTAAAGAGATATGCAGCATTTTATATTTCGCTGAACAGGTGCCATCGCTTAGCAGTCGGGATGATGGCACACTCGGGAGATGACCGTGGAAATTGCTTTTGAAACCGAATTGTCAAAAATAAAACAACTCGAAATCATTCACGTCCACAACCTACCTTTCTGAACATGTTTACAAGGTGAACTGTCTGTGGGTAGCTACCTATGCATGTAAGCTAAGATGCTTACCACTACTAATTTGGCCTTACTGCTACATGTCGCAATGGGGATTTTCGAAGATGAGCTTATATCGTGAGCGACCACATGATTTTGGCAATTTTTCTCCGGTTGGTTTCTTGGTTTTGTGGGGGTTGTGATGGAAGTGTGTTGTTAGGATTGAAGATTGCGGCAAGGATAGGAGCAGTCTCTGCATCTGTTCGGCTGCTAGCTGGCTGGGTAGGTGGTACATGTGTACAAGTGCATGATTTGATGGGTAAGATTGCATACAGGGATTATCTTAGGTGTCGAGTGTACAGGGTGGCCTTGTACCTTATCAGTGATATTTTGGTCAGAAAAATCTTCCTAGTATTAGTAGTAGACAGAACCATCTCGATGTTGATGTCGTGTCATCCCAGGTATCAAGGGAGCCAAAATGACTGCTCAAAGGTATCAGTATTTGTATTAGGGAAATTAATGCTTTTCTTTTGGCTCCCATCAGGGAATTTAAAAACAACTGAATATTTTTAACTTTGAATGTATAATAATCAGAGTCAACTCAATGTAATAATTAGAGAAGAATTTTCAGGGAGAAGAGGACAGTGATTGCCAAGAATTATTGGACCTCTTTGAATAAATTTTTGAGTGGGAATTTGACCTTTTTGACAGAGCATTTAGCTAGCAATGAAGCTGTTCTTGTTGTCAAACCAAATATTGCCATTCCTAATTGCAAAACTTCAACATCCCATGTGTTAAGGAAACTTGGATGTTTTGACTGACGACACCTTTACTAGGGTTTATATGAGCCTCTTATTTTTACTGAGTTCGCACATGTAGCATAAGGTAACTAGGCCCAAATCCTGTCGTGTTCAAACTGGTAAGGCCTTACATTGTGTATCCAAAATATCTAATGACAAGTTTTTGTTGTTGAAAGGCAATGCTCTGTGATATTTTAAAAGTAAACATGAAGCTCTTGTGTAAAATTTTCGCTACTCAACCAGTATTTCTGGAACAAAAGCTACATGTATCTCAACAAGGGTCTAAAAATCACTCTAGAGTGGGTGAAATGTCTACTTTACTTTCTGGCTTATTAGCTCATTAATAGTCACATGTTAGCAGGAGCAAATTTTGTTGGCATCAAAAAGAGAATAAATACAATAAAAAGATATTGCACAAACTTTCACCCAATGTTCCAAAATGTTTTACACTTAAGTTAGAAACATTACTATCATATTTCGTTCACTACCACATTGCTCGCATTTATGAAAAAATTTGGCAAAGCATAGCTTTTTGTTCAAATCATCATTAAAAATATCACTCTGGTAGCTCTATAGTTTTGTTGCCTGATGGCACCCTTCAGATTTTTTTGGACCCACTCTATTAGAAGTGGTTAGTCTGTTGCTTAATAGACAACACAGCGACCCACACAGGTCTAATGCAGCCCATGACTCCATAATTTCAAGGGCCTCAGCTACAGAAAATACCAACAGTAATTTGGTCAGGCGTTTTGAACTGGGCCAAAATACGGGAGGTTTGACATTTTGGAACTTTTTACACAAAATATCCAAGCTCGCCTGTTGTCTGTGATGGCTGATTAGGTCTACATGGCTGAAAAATCTAATTCCCAGAACACAATTAAAAATTTCCTTTCAATTCTTAGGTATTTTCTTATTTACATGAAAAGGAAAAATTCTCTACTAACCACAAGATTTCCCGGGAACCAGGTTTCACAGTTCCCCACTTTGTCCAGACTTGTAGTCTATCTGATAAATATTCATGCATTTTACTGTTCATGGGCACCGGTATTGATGTTTTTCCATTGTAAACGGTATTTTACCGACCTTTTTATACACTTGTGTGTTTTATAACATGCTTGGATTTATTGAAGTTTGTCTGTTCAGCACAGTTACCATCCACCCTGACCATGGACCATTTTTAAAAGTATCCTACCCAGGCACCTCAAATCATGTGTAATCCCATCAAACGATTCTGCTAATAACATCATTCAGTGGAAGTTTTAAAACCTCAGATCCTGTTAAGGTCCTAGAGACACTTGTTGGTGTTGCGTTTTCCATTGTAATTAAGTCTGACTCAGAGATTATCAAATATTATTTTGTGTAATAATGACAAATAGTCAACGAGAACTAACAGATAGACCTAAAAGGCACAATTCCGAAATTTGAGATGAATCAGATTTTTCGTTTTGGATGCATAAACATTTATGTGTTGTCTTTACGTCCCATAGGATACTTTTTGTGTATAAATTTCCGATCCTGGAATTTTTATAACAAAGTATTTGCTATTTCTATAGGAAGGAATTCGATTTAGCTTAGCAATTTCCACAGTGATTAGTATATGGACCCCATAGTACTGCAAAAACATGATTTTTTGGAAATTGAGGGCGCCTCCTCGGAAATCTCTGAGTCACCTTTAAAGGCCTCCTTCAATGATCTGTTGGATTTCATACCTTTCTTGCACTCCGCCAGTCAGGTACTTTCCTCAAAATAGAGTCTGAGGTTATGCTGTGTGGGTAACCGTTACTCTCTTTACGCCAAATTGAAACCAAGGCGCTGCCATTACTTTAGTGGAAGACGTGAAGCGGGAAGCGAAGTTCTTCCCACAAAATAATGGTATTGCCCGGTTTCAATTCATTGTAAAGAGAGTACCAGGTCCCAAATACAAAGTTCTTCTCAGTTCTAAGTTCTAAACAGATTTATATTTAAGGTAATCTTTACCTAATTTTGTAATCCTTATTGGCTAAATACAACCAAAGGACTGGCACGACCCAGTGACAATCGAGCACCCGTTGAAGCAAGGAACCATATGCAACAGACGCCACTTTGGCAGGGGCGCGCGAATTGTAGCAAAACGTGGTATGACTCGAGCGCATCCTCCTCCAAATAATGTCAATACGTCGCACATACTACCTGGGTTCAATGTCAATTGCATCTGGGCCAGCAGCCAATGAAATTTTCTTCAATTTTCACAGCTGTTTTGAATAATATTTGAAATACAGAAAGATTAATAAATTAATATTATTACGTACACACTCCGGTAGAAGCTGATTCATGTAGATTGGTTAGTTTCTAAGTTCTGAAATGATATTTTCATACTTTTTCAAGACCATTTCACACATTTACCCATCAGTGGACAACACCACCACGTATCCTAGCAATTCACCTGCACTACACATCTGGACTGATATGAGTAATCGCCAAACATTACATTTATGACTCAAGTCCAAACATAAATAATGTTTAAAGAGACACTGGCACATTAAAAAAGAGTGCGCCCTCATATTTTTCAAAATCGATATTTTTTGCATGGTTGTAAAGCTTTTACATTAGCCCTCACCTTGAATGATTCGACCAATTCAGCATCCTTCTAACTCTTATGGTAACAGAACATTTGATTAATTATGTTGTCCGACGACATTAATTCTGTTCAGACATGGACCTTGGTTTGACACAAGAAAGCACACCCCTATGCATGATTTCCCATGCCATGTCACACTGTTTGACCGGTCTGTTACCTTTGTGGTTTTAGTATCAATGAGAACGTCTAGGATATTTATGTAGTACACATTTGTTGTATCAAAGTTATGAAAACTTAAAGTAGCTCTACAATTACCTGGAGTCTTTAACTCTTATTACTGTTTTTGAGAATTATTTTTTATGTGTAAATGTATCTCCTATCTCTATTCTTCGCATGGCCTAAATAGACGATCATTTGAGAGCATTGGAAGAAGTTTCATATTTTTTTTGTGAAATGTGGCCAGTGCCGCTTTAAATGTAAATTATTATACCAATGGCCACATTTTAATGTGTTCACAAGTCTTACACTTATTGCAATATATTCCATTGCTCTATTTATTATTGCGGATTTGTGTCTGATATTCTGGGAAAGTTAGCTTTTTTTTTTGGTAACCTGCTGACAAAAAGATTCAAATCGTTTTTATCACATTAACAAAATTCTTTTATTGATTGTGCCAAATGTCCAGTGTCTTTTGATTAATTTCATATGAAAACCAAGGAAAACAAAACACAAGGCCAATCAAAAAATCTTTCAAACTTTTATGTATAAGATGATTAGATACAAAAACAAACATGTGCTTTATGTGACAATCTTTGTGAGGTATGTGTGGAATTCAAGCAATTTTGAAATTCTGATAGAATGCTACATTTTGTGTAGGTTTTGAAGTGGAAGCTTTTCTTCAAAATTTAGATAGTAGATCTATAATATGTCTTTTGTAAACTTTTTATTTTGGAAGGTTTAGACATAACAAAATTTTAATAAGTTTATAAACAATGTAAAATAATGGACCATTAGTCCGTTTTGGTCAGAATGTGCAAGAGTAGAATTTTTTTGGCGAGTGCGAGAATCATTCCGGATTCTCACAATGATTTTGCTGGAATCATCTACTTCGCTAGTATACGGTGTAAGTTTCTAAAATTTAAACGAGAATCAACATTGTTCACTAAAATAAATTCACCAGATCTTTTGCGAGAATAAATTCTTGATTCTCGCCAAAATTCTAGCCTGAATGTGACATTGTAAAATTGTGTGCAAATGCTTATAATATGCTCATTACATAGTCAGTTGTAATGATTGCTTTTAGGGATAACTGCCAGCTAATAACCCTTGTTGTTATTAAATAACTGCATTTATCATATATCAATTTTGACCTATTTATTAGGGTACCAATAATTAGTTCTATTATTTATTTCATGGTAATTCTGATTTATCACCCTATACATATATATTTTTTAACCTGAGGGTAGGCACTAGAACTTTGATATGTACGAATCTGCCATGGGGAGCGTCGGGGGTATGTAGAAAATATCTGAGCCCCAATAAATACACATTCAAGCATTTTGACAAACTACGCCCCCTTTTTGTTTATTTTTTTTAAATCGAATATTATATAGATCCCCCATTTGTGATGTTATTGTTCCTACTAATGACAACCGTGGCATATTAATACTGGTGTCTTCTGCGGTGTGTCTGTCTGCCCACGTCATTTTTTCTCGTACCCGAGGGTCGCGCGTTCCTGAAACTTGGTGGGTGGGGGCCCCCTTACCGCCGAAAAGACCGAGTTTGTATTGGTTTAGATGGATTCAAAGGTCATCGGGGTCAATTCAAGGTCAAAGGAGGTCCAAATGGGGTAACGTTGTATGTTGACATGAAACTTGGTGGGGTCCTCAGTTTGAGGCGTGGGTCATCAAGCCAGTTGATATGCGAACCCCGGGTGATCGCAACCGCCTAGTTTTCCTTATTTAATCGCTTTTGTTGTCTAGTTTCTGCAGCCTGTAATATTCCTTTTTGATATCGGTTGTTCTAAAGTCAATTCTATTGAAGATCACTGATGACTTGACTCCATTTGTGGACAGGAACATTAAATTTTTGACTGCCGATTTGCATTGGAGATTTCCATACGGTAATTTGGGGGAACTACTAGCTACATTCAATTACTATGGCAGTCTCTGCCTCAGTTCATTACAAATTCTCCCTTAAACCTTAGTTCAATAGTATCTTAGGAATATCATGATAATTTAGGCATAATTATTAACTTCACAATCTGTCGGAGGTTAGTGGATTAACCTGCTGTAAAACAGTGTAGTTTTTCCACCATACTCATTTCATTTTAAATATTTGTGACCAGACCTAGTCTGTCGACATAGCCATCCGATATGCATAAGATCGCCCTCCTATCGTTGTCCTTGATAAAGACTAGCACTTAGGTTTATGCCTGATATGTTATGCTGATTGAATTCCCTGTTTGCTGTGGAATGCATGTCCTACCCCCTGAATTTTATATCAGAATGATTGCAATGTTTTTTGTGCCATTTTTTAATCGTTCGTTCGTTCGTGCAGTCAAAAGCACAGTGAGATCCGTCTTTAACCAGCTGATTAGTTTCATCATCCAGGTTTATCAGTCCTGGAATTCCTCTTGGGGACTTGTAGGACCTCACAGTCATCTATGATATGTGGCTAATGGTTGTGGCTCTCCCATCGAAGTTTGTGAAGGTTCTACTCCGCTCTTGTGAGAAGTTCTTGTACGACCAACGCAGTTTCTGAGTCTGTTAGGTTGACCCATGGCTTTCCTATCAAGGTCCCGCCTTTGGCTGCTAATGGGCTATCCACAAACTGCTTTTAGGTTTCAAGAGAGGAGGACTGAATTAAAGTATACTGTTAATATTGTGAAAGTGTTAGCAGGTTATTTTTCACATGAGTATTGAGAATATCCTGTCCTTGAGGGGACTTTAAGCTATCTGTCCCATGTACAAGAGTCATACCTGTACATGTATATCGAGTCCGGTTTTTTGTTAAGTGTATTTGTCCTCTGCTTGGTCCCAATTAGCTGTTATGGTCATTTTGAGGATCTTCCAGTATAGTTTTTGGGTTACCTCTGAAGTCCCAGTCCTTTAATTGACCAAACTATAAAAATAAATTGTTTTTGTCACAGCTGTACAGTGTATTTCTGTGTCAATCTGTTAATCTGGTGACGATCCATCTGCTTTCTACCTGGGCTATTGAGTATGAATTTAGGTTACGGTGCAGTGAGACCCACTTATTTTCCATATTGTAAATCTTTAGAATCAGACATGTCATTAAAGAGTTGCACACCCCAGCCTCCATAGCTTGTTTGATGTGGTTGCTTGTTTGGTTTACCTTCACACGCATTGTCTGGCTGTCAGTAATGTGTTTTTTAATGTTACAAATCATGTGCATATTCTTCTCATGTCTGCCTCTTTAGATGGTGCTGGCCTCACCCAATATCCCTAGTTTTATCTTTGCTTTTTACCTGAAAGAACTCCTCTTTGACATCTCTCTCCTGCCTATTTAAGCAGCCTCTCCGGGGGGAATGAGATAAATGATTGAAACTCTCCTCACTGTCAGGCATAGTTTGCTTTTTGGGGGAGAAAGAGGGAGGCAATCTTTCAGTTCTGGAAACGTAACAGTGTGCTGTTTTAAAAGAGGTAAGTGAAAGATTCATCTAGTAATCATGGCATTCTTCCAGCATGATCATTTTTGGCCATATTGTCATTATTGTATTGTTTGATTTATTTCAATCCATTTTGACATGACACTCAAATATGATTTTGTGAGCCAATACCTTAAAAGACAATAGTTCACACCAATTCCTTTTCGTGCCTGTTCAATCTACAACTAGTATTAATTGTGGCTTTCTTATGCCATTTTCAAGTGGAATTGGAGTGGGGAATTGTCTCTGGTACTAAACTAATGGCACGTACGGCCATACATGATTCGCCCCAATTTGGCGTCAGTGACGCCAAAAAGGCGCCAGTGACGCCATATTGGCGCCAGTGACGCCAAATTGGCGCCAATGACGCCAGTTGACCCAAAGTAGGAAAACGCGCCTCACTTCTAATATCGATACTTATAAATTAAATATTGTTGACCAAAATAGGACACCTTTTTGGTCTATTTTCAAACAAACCCCTTATGAGTCTTAAGATTTTACAGGTAATGAGAAAATTGTAGCTTTCTTCCGATGCCAGAACCAGTTTGACCACTTCCCTAAAAGCCGAGGTACTTGGGCGAGGCTATTTAGCGATCGTACCAGCCCTTTAAATAAAGTGCCACATGCTTCACCATAGACCATTGTAACAATACATAATAATACAAGGGAATTATAATGGCCAACCTATTATAGTGGTTTTCAAGTTATTTGTTTGTCTGTCACATTGTGAGTAATGGATTTACGTATTGCAATGGATCACTGCGTGTTTGTATTTCATAATAATTAACA
The DNA here is from genome assembly GCA_023653785.1 of Ophioderma brevispina. Classification (NCBI taxonomy): domain Eukaryota; kingdom Metazoa; phylum Echinodermata; class Ophiuroidea; order Amphilepidida; family Ophiodermatidae; genus Ophioderma; species Ophioderma brevispina. Next base: position 5,466 of record JAMKCH010037184.1, on the reverse strand, counting down.
GGACATGCTCTTAACCTGTTCTGTAGATGCATCATGTAATTCTTTGGCTCGCAAGTAGACAAGCAGCCTTAATTGATTTCTTTGAAATGATTGCTTGTAAAATATGGTGAAATGTGAGTAAAGGCCCGCTGACACTCTTTTTAAATAATGGTTTAATGTAAATTTGTTCATAAGTTCGTAAGCTTAAGGCATATGCAAATTCCATTGTTCTTGAGTATCATAATAGAAGAAATGAACGTCCTTTTGTGAAGATAGTTGAATCAATTACGCACTTCATTTTGGAGTTTTTATGAGATCGCCTAACTAAATTTTCCATATAGATAACTTAACACCCAAATTATTTGTAGCCTATTTGCAACTCTTCTGTAGATATTTGCTGGGTAAGATTGGGTGGCAATGGGGTGTGGTGTGATAATGTGTGGATTGTATGAGGACAAAAAGTGGAGACCCTTCAGTCTGGTGAGTCCGATCACAGTTAATTTGCATAATCCTGATAAAATGACGACGAAATGTTGCGAAACACTTGTCGTACGTAGGATACTATGCCGTCAGTGCTAGCACTGCTTAATAATAAGTTCTCACCTTCAGGAGTGATGACATCAATCATGACATGCCAATGACCAATCGTTTATGCTTGCAGTATCCCTATTCGACGGTTAGAAGGCTCTATCTACAATCGCTGCCATTGTCAGTTTGTTCTTATTAAGTGTTTAGACCGTCCCAAATCTAACACTGTAGCAGCTGTTTTCCGATGTAGTCCTTTATTTCCCTAAACCCTTGATGTGATTAAGTAAAATGTTTACTTTAGGTAACACAAACCAAAACCTTGACTGGGAGAAATAGGGAACCTGGCAGTTAATTGCTCCCATGTCACTGATTTAGCCTATTACTTAGGCTTAAGGTGCTTTTTCGATTTGTGTGGTAGTGGGGTGTCTCTCCTTGATATTAGATCCTACGTTGCACATATGCTCCATCAAGTACCGGGAAACAAACTTGCGTTTTTTATTGTAGAAGCAAATCACAGTACAAAGCCTATCAATACTGTCGAATATTGATGGTTAGACCATATATTGGGATGAATGGATTTGAGGGCTCAAATTTCAGACCGACATGAGAAAAATATGCCTTTTCATCTAATAACAAATCGATCTACTTAGAGCAAGGTAAATCAGGGGTCCCACAGATGATCGGAACATGCACCTACGAGCGAGGAGAGCATGTATGAAAACAGGATGTGTAGGAGGAAACTTCCTATATGCACTATATTGAAAATGAGGGGTAAAAATCTCTTGTTCTAACTTCTTGATAAATTCCCCCACCCCCATGTTTTTAGACTACTATTTGCACACCTACCAATTCCTACACACACAACATTTCTTTTGTGGTGTCTTGCATAATTGAATACACTCAACCTATATATCCTAGCTGTGAGAAAGTTAAAATGGTGAGGCCACTTAGTACTTGAAATTAATCTTACGAAAATCTGGGTGGGGGGGGGAACTACATGGACCCAGAAAATTATAAAGAAAATTTCCATGTCAAGAATTGGCATAACAGGTGTTTTAGCCTATATATAGGCTATTGTACACGTAGCAAATTAGAGTAGGAAACCCAATTTTCTCTCATAAACTATTCTCTCATTTCTTGTCCAATCTTTTGAAACTCGCCGGTATGCAAAGTACTGACATTCATCTGAACAGTGTGTTTTGGTTTTGAAAATTCTGAGCAGAGTTGTGTTTTGGGGCATTTTGTTCGCCTTTTGGGGGTGGTTTTTGGCATGAATTGTGTCGGTAGGCCAAAGATTATGCTTAATGTCCTGTTGTCCCTCCAATGTAAGATGCATGCGTTTGAAAATGAAAGCCATCATTATCAATGCTGCCTAGATAGGCATTGCTTTGCACCTAGTCTGATACCACTTGGCAGATTTCATGCGTAGCTAGGTAGAGATCGTTTGTTATTGCCCAAAGGTAATTTTATTGTTTTCCACACCAATACTGTCCCCATGTCGAAAGTTCCATGTGCCTCGTACCATGTGTACTTACACTCATTCCCAGTGCTCCGTTGAAGATAGGGCTTTCTTCACGTCTCATTCACGATGCTGTTCACACATGGTTCAAACGCGCACGATAATATAGTAAATTAGCTTGAACTTTAACCTTGTCACTTTTTAAATTGACACAGCCCAAATTCTCTCCACAATTCAACATATCAATCATAAGTGCCTTAGAACACACAGCTACCTAAATGAGCTATTGAGCCCATCCCACAATGCATCAGTTCTTTGGTACATTTTCACCTCAGTAATCCCATGCATGATCTCGGCATTTTATCCACCAAAACCCATTTTTTTTAATACCAGCAAATTGACCTTTTACACCCATTTCCTGCACACAAAACACAGTACTTTAAAAAAGTGATAAAGAAAAGGTTTTTGTGTCGCCCTAAACTTCTTTCCACTGCCTATATGAACTGACATATGTTTAGTACCTAGAACCTTTGGCACATTGCAATTATTATGGGATAGTTCAAATACCCTCTGCTACTATGAAGCAAGTTAAATGCAACCACTGTTTATTTCTTGGGAACTTGCATGATGTACATCTAACCTTGTAGCTTGTCACATATACTGAATTTGGAAATGGTTTTCTTTTTTCAATATTTTTTATGGATAAAATGTTAAAACCTAGTTTGTATTAGAAGTTGGGTAAAATTAGCCCAATTTGAAGTGTCAATGGTGAATCGTTTTATATTAGTCACGTTATATTGGGAAATGTATTTAGTAATTTGGTATTAAGTTGACCATTCAATACTCTGTTAACCCAATTCACACCACAAGTCATATGTTGACGGTTGACAAAACACAGGAGACTGTCCATGGTCGGTAAATTACCACCACAAGGTTTGACCACTGGACTTCAGAAATAATTTAGTTCAAGATATAGACATTGCAATAAATGTGTTGAAAGTGAAACTACAACACATTACGACCATACAGGTAACGTGCCACAGACATCGTTCCCATTTTCACCTTCTGGTATAATCAATGACCCCCTTTTTTTCATGCCAATTTTGGTATAGCAATGGTCGTTTTTTTCAAATTTTTCTGAAATTTGTGGAAAATTAGCCCCGCATTTTCTCAATCGGAACAAAATTTTTCTAACAATTGTTGAAAATTAGTCCATTTCTCATCTTGAAGCCAAAATTGTCCAAATTTGCTTAAAATGTCAATTTTGCAGTGAAAATGGCAAATTTTGGTTAACTTTGGCCTAAATTTGCATCTCTGGTATAAGCTATGGGGCCATTTTTGGCAAAAAATGTATAACTATTGGTCCTACTTCCAGAGTCCCGTGGAGGCACCCATCCACCCAAACCAAAGTTGGAACCCCCCCCCCCGGGGTTAAGTAAGGGAACAAATTAAGAAATAAGAAGTTATGAATTAACCTCTCCATTAAAGAGTGTGTTAAAAGATTCACACACAGATTGACAAACTTCCTGTATGCAGGTCCGCCAGTGGAGGCATGTCTTAACGATTGAAATCTTGACGACTTAAATTATATACCAGCAAAATATTTTTGCTGTCCTTGGAAGTTGAAAAAAAGCAATAACAGTTTTCCATAACAACAAATATTGCTTAAAAGTCATTGCCATTAAAAATTTGCCATATTTTTTGTAGATGTATTTTTTAAAAAAAGTAAAAACAGTACATTCTCCTGTAATGTCATAAAGTTTACATAGATTGGCTAGTGAATAGCCTATGTCACTTGAAGTAATTGTCAGTGAAAGTAATTTAAAAAATAAACCAAGCCCAGATTAATTTTATGTGTATATTTTTTGTGGAGTGTTCATATCATAATAATTGTTAATTACGTATGCAATGAAGTACCATTTTAGCTATTGCAATGATTAAAGCGCTTTGTATTATCATACACATAAAATTAAATTTTGGCTGTGCATTTCAGGGTGAATATACTCTGGTATTCATTATAAAGATGTAAAAACACCCGGCTTTAAAAAATTGGAACGCCCTTTCTGAAAATTTTAAAGTGACCCTTTAAATAGTAAACAATGCAGTAAGGTACATTTCAGATAATGCAGGGCCACTATCACATCATTAAAGGTGCATTTCATGCTCTACCACCTCATTACAAGGCAGAAGACACTAGGGATCCACTTGTCCACTGTTTTGTCTGTTTGTTGTCTGTGTTGATGTCTGTTGTTTGTTGATGTCTGTTGTGAAAACGGGTTAAACAGGTGCTTGTAATATCCTCATACTTTGATGGAATTTAAACCAAATTTGGGTCCAGGTGCAACATGAAATATCCCCCAGTTGTTATGAGGTCAAAGTCACCATACCAAGAGTCATAGGTCATGTGAGTCATTTGAAAATAGGCTGAAAATGTCACAATTAACCTCATTTGAAAGTTGAAGTTCAATTGGAACCAAACTTGGGTCTTAGGTTGCAACATGGGATCCCTCATTTGTTATGAGGTCAAAGGTCTCATACCACGGCCAAAGGTCAATGTGAGGTCACGTTGTAAAATAGGCTGAAAATGAAAAATTAACCCTATTTGAAAAGTTGAAGTCCATTGCAACCAAACTGGTTTATGGCGTTTACATGCAGCCCTCTTGTTTATGAGTTCCAAGTCAACATATCAAGAGTCCAGAGTGTGTTAGGCCTATCATTCCCGAACCGCGACGGCAGGCGACACAAGGTTCTGAGGACCGATGTATTTTTTGTTTATGGTTTCATTAGATATCCCGAGAAAGGCTTATTCCAAAATATTTCAGTTGATTTTGATGAGGCAGTTGATGTTATTAACAAATAATGTTTATATCACGGTGTCCCACCAAGGCCAAGGCCACTGCGTTATAATTTCTGGCCTTTTACGGACAAAAAGACTATTTCCTTCCAGATAATCAATTTCAAGTAGATTAGAGCAACATGTATACTTTAGGCTAACGGTTCAGATGATTTAAAAATCTCACTCTTTGGGTAACGTCAAGGGGATGAGGCTATGTGGATCAAGAAAGCCAATGTGTTGAAGTGTTGCATTCATGTGATTTTGACTTTCAAATAGCGTGTTGATAAATAAATTACCGTAAGAACAAAAGAATAACCTTTAAGTTAGCTTGGAAAAAGACTAGCTGAAAAACAATAACTTGTTGCCTAATAGAGAATTTTATGTAATTAAGCAATTGTGAAAACAATTATCATCATCATAGAACTTATAGTAATTATTACTGAAGTACGTATGCTGGAATATCAAGAGGTATATATCTTTTATTGTAACCCTATTGTAAAGTGTTCAGTATATGCAAAAACAAGCCTAATTTAATGTCAGAAGCGCTATATGGTCATTAGGGCGATTGTCCTTTTTAAGGCCTCTCTTGTTAAATTAATGTTCATTTATGTGGAAATTAAATATGTCTAAAAGACAAATGACTAACTAGTCATTGTCTTTTTAC